>WNWK01000062.1:182500-257500 GCA_009830355.1 Cherax destructor | reverse complement strand
TTGCAGCAATTGCTTTTAATTTCAAAAATTTACATACATTTTCTTTGGCATTCTTATAACTTCATTTATTCAAAGTTGTGGACATTTACTCCATCAACAGTATCGAGTTCAAAAAAAAAATTATAACCGAAGTTACACCATGTTATTGCATAGAGCACGTTCATAATAACATGTATATAAGAGGAATCATCTCACTTTAAGGCGATAACAGATAGGATGGTACACACACACACAAGGTCACCATCGTGAACCAACTGTCCCGGTCCACGGTGTTTGAGAGGGGGAAGTTGACTAGCTGTTGTGTAGTGGAAGAAACTGGCAGACTAGACTATCTGAAGGTGGAAGGAGGGCACGAAGAGTGAGAAGGAAGGGTAGAAGGAGAGGGAGAGATGATGGAAGAGGTTAGTGTAGTAGAAGATGGAGAGGTAGCAGAAGAGGTAGATGTAGTAGAAGAGGTAGTGGTTGTTGAAGAGGTAGTGGTACTAGAAGAGGTATGGGTTAGTAGAACAGGTAGTGTTAGAAGAAGTGGGGGTAGTAGAAGAGGTAGTGGTAGTAGAAGAAGTGAGGGGTGATAGAAGAGGTAGTGGTAATAGAAGAAGTGAGGGGTAGTAGAAGAGGTAGAACAGTAAAGGGAGGTGGAAAAATAAAATGTGTGGAAAGCATAGAACGAATGAATAGTAGGTGGAGCAGCAATAGTGAGAAGGTAGTGTTAGAAGAAGAGGAAAGGGGAAAGAGGAGAAGAATTTCCTAAGCAGAAGAGGAAGGAAGAAAAGACTAGTAAAACGTTCCAATATGCAACGTAATAATTTGGTGACACGTAATAATAATATTAGTAATATCTTTGTTATTTATTTTTAAACCGGATTAAAAAAATAATGTGCAAGATGGAACGGGTTGTGTGCGATTTTTATCCAATGTTTTCTTTACATTCTAACTCAATAAAACCCAGAGACACAGGCAAGGGATTCCATGAATACACACAGTGTATTTAATTGCGATTTCCGTCAGCTCGAGATATAATCAAAATTACATTAATTATGTTCCTGTTAATTTTTTTTTCAGGGAGAAATTGAATCCCTTGTCTCATTATGGGTCCAGAGTCGTCTCAGAATAGAGTTAATCTCTACAAAAATAATCCTTATGATTAGGCTCAAAATGGTCGTTTTTTGAGGTTTGACTGCATTTTGGTACTTGAACCTTTCTTATTCCGAGAAGACTGGCGTGGAAAGTCCAGTCAGTTGTTGGGAAGTTTTTGTTAGTTGTTGTTGTGGGTGTTGTTACTGTTGTTGTGGATGCTGTTGTTGTGGATGCTGTTGTTGTGGATGCTGTTGTTGTGGATGCTGTTGTTGTGGATGCTGTTGTTGTGGATGCTGTTGTAGACGCTGTGTTTGTGGAGACTGTTGCTGGCGCTGCTGTTTGTTGTAGTGGTTGTGGTTATAGTGATGGTTATTGTCGTAGCTGTGTAGTGATTTTGGCATAGGTGTGGTGGTGATAGTGTTAGCGGTGTAACTGTGATAATAGAAGATGTGATGTGGTGATAATGGTCGTAGAATGATGGTGATAGTGGTAAGGGTGTGGTGGTGATAATGACAGCAGTGTGGTGGTGATAGTGGTAGAATTATTGGGTTGATAGGGGTAGAGGTGTGGTGGTGACAGTGGTGGTAGTGTGTTGGTGATAGTGGTTGTAGAATGATGGTGATAGTGGTAAGGGTGTGGTGGTGATAGTGGTAGAATTATTGGGATGATAGTGGTAGGGATGGAGTGGTGACAGTGGTAGTATTGTGGCAATGATAGTGACAGGGATGTGGTGTTGATAGTGATGGTGTGTGGTGGTGACAGTGATGGTGTGTGGTGGTGACAGTGATGGTGTGGTGGTGACAGTGGCTGGGGTGCTGTGATTATTGTGGTAATAATGCGGTGGGGATAGTGGCAAAGGTGTGGTTGTTATAGTGGTAGAGGTATGGTGGTGACACTGGTAGTAATATGTCGGTGATAGTGGTAGTACTGTGGTGATGATAGTGGAAGTATTGTGGCGGTGATAGTGGTAGTAGAGTGGTGGTGGTGATAGTGATACGGGTGAAGTAGTGATAGTGGTAGGGGGTTGTTGTGGTAATACTGGTAGGGGGTTGTGGTGTTAATAGTAGTAGGGGGTTGTGGTGGTAATAATGGTAGTGGTAAGGGAGGTGGTACTGGTAACTATGGTGATCCTATGTAAGGTTCGTAATAATTAATGTACTTGTTAAAAACATAATTTTATTCACGATTTTAGGACTATTATAATTATTTGTATTTTAGGGCAATTTTAATGTATTTTAGGGCAATTATTATGTATTTTAGGACTATTATAATGTATTTTAGGGAGTTTTAATGATTTTTTGGTCAATTATGATGTATTTTAGGGCAATTATAATTATTTTAGGGCAATTACAATGGTTTTTATTTTAGGGAACTTATAATGAATTGTATTTCATGCAAAGCGATTCGTACGGTGTTGCTGGCACTAGTATCGTGGTAGTGGTGGTGGTGGGTGGTGGTGGGTGGTGGGTGGGTGGAGGTGGTGGTGGGTGGGTGGGTGGTGGTGGTCGTGGGTGGTGGTGGTCGTGGGTGGTGGGTGGTGGTGGTGGTGGTGGGTGGTGGTGGGTGGTGGTGGTCGTGGTTGGTGGTGGTCGTCGTGGGTGGTGGTGGGTGGTGGGTGGGTGGAGGTGGTGGTGGGTGGGTGGGTGGAGGTGGTGGTGGTGGTGGTTGGTGGTGGTCGTCGTCGTGGTCGTGGTGGGGGTCGTGATGGTTGGTGGTGGGGGTCGTGGTGATGGTGATGATAGTGAGTGTAGGTGATGGTGATAGTTAACTGCCTAAATGCGCAGCTCAAGAGTTAGAGCGCAACTCCCACAAACACACTCAATCTCACACTACATTCGCATGCACACACACACACATACACTCATTCAGTCACTCACACTCACACTCACATTCATTTTCACACTCATTCACACTCGTCATTCTCACACTCTCACAAATTTTCCTAAAAAGCTTATTGTTGATGTTTGATGTATTGTATTTTAAATATACCAAAAACATTAATGTGGATATGATAATGATAATAATTTATTATTATTATTATTATTATTATTATTATTATTATTATTATTAAAGTAGCTACGTATTATAATATTGATATTATATTATGCTATTATATTATTGATATATTATGCTATATTAAATATATATTTTTAAAATTTTGTATGTCTGTAGGTGTTTTGCATTCTATAATTTTTACCAGATTTGTCACATCAAGCAAACCACATTAAAACCTAACTGTTTTTATGTATGTATGTGTAGTTTCTCACTTCTGAAGGTGTATGTGTGTGTGCGTGTGTGTGTGTGTGTGTGTGTGTGTGTGCGTGTGTGTGTGTGTATGTGTGTGTGTGTGTGTGTGTGTACTCAATTCCCAACAACTGAAAAAAGTCACTATACTAAAACCAAACTTAATACCGAGTAGTTTAGCGAGCCTTTCCAGGAAACGCGCTGATATGCAAAACATATCTCCCATTATTTGTTTTTCTTTTTGAAATTCCAAAACCCCAAATGAAATGCATCAAAATCCCCCACACAAATTTAACTTGAAACAAACTGCCCTAATATAATTCCCTGAAATCTCCGATCAGCGTCCTGGATTGCCCTGTTAACACCTTCCCCTTTAGGGGCAAGAAGCAGCCACGGCTACTCTGTTAGAGGCCTTGAGTTAGGTTTTAGAATAACGAGACGAATTAAACAATTGCTATTCTAGAGTGATTCGTGAGACTGGCTACGATAAGAACTGCGTGCAGACGGCTCGTGATGGGCTAACGTCGGGGCGGCCACGCACGTCAACACCCCGCTACGGTCCCCTGCTTTCCACCCATCATCATCCTTAGCTACCGGTGTTCCTCTGTGTTCTCCGTTGTTTACAACCACTTGACTGGAGTTCAGCCACGCTTTGTGCTAACATGTTGTAACACGTCATAACACGTCAAAATACATCATGACACGTTATATCGTAATACTTCACAGAATTTCATAAAATTCTATGATTTTAATATAACGTGAGAACATGCTACAACGTAATATAACATCATAACATTAAATCACGTCATACCACTTCATAACGTATCATAACATGCTATAATATGCAACAGCGCTTCCTAAAACGTCATAATTTCACTTAATAACACGGCATAACCTATTTTATCGTCTTAATGTATTGATCTTTGGGGTGACGTCAAGAACGCTCTTCCACTCACAACAAGTACCTTTGTCTTTTGTCGATGGAATGATACGGTTTTGAAATTTATCATCTTTCTTGAGTATGAATTAGTTTTGTTGATTTTGACCTGAAGAAATTTAGGTGTCTGGCGAGCACCAGCAGTGATCAGACACTAGGAATCTAAACGAATTTCGGAACAATTTTGATTTCTTGAATTTAGTACTACGTTTATTTTGGCAATCATTTTCATAGCTGTGGTCTCTCTCTCGCTCTCTGTCCCTGTCTCTCTCTGTCCTTGTGAACCATAGCAGAGCCTTGGGCGCTGACCTCCCAACTTTCTTTAATAGATCCTAACTATATACATCTAGAACTACATCAACTAGTATTGACATCAGAAACAGGAAAGAAACTACCCAGCGTGTGGCCTGAAAGTTTGACCTTCTAGCGGTCAAAAAAAGTGCATCTTTTGGTGGCATGCAACATAGTCACTTATAACAAGATGATTTTTCACGCTATACACAATAAATATTGAGACCATCTGTAAGACAGCTTCGACCAACATATCGTTGACAATGTTACCATAGTGTTCCTTATCATAAGGAAGCAACATTGATATTTGATACTTATTGCGTTAATAACACAATAATAAATACAAAACACACATCAACAGACCAATAATACTAAACCTTTAGACATGAGAGTGCAGGAAGGGGATTTACAAGTCAGGGAGGGGGAGCTATAATTCCTATTTACAATAGAGAAGGGAAATTATAAACTTTATAACGAACAACGTCCATATGGATTACTGCATAACACTCATCACTTATATACACTGGTAAGAACAGTTACTGGTCATAGTGAAAACCTGCTCCGTGCTGCATGTTCTGCTGCTGCTGCTGCTGCTGCTGCTGCTGTTGTTGTTGCCTGAACGGGTTATTATCCACCTGGCGCTGGTTAATTGTCCTGTTATCACCTGCAACGTGACCGTTAGCCCCTTGATTGTTGCAGTCGGTCACTTGCATTTCCATAGCCTCATAGGTACCGTAGTTTTCCTGTTGAGCGCCTTTGGATAGCTTCGCATACTCCAGGTGGTTTTTGCCGTCTCCTGGAACCTGCTGACCCTCCTGCATCGTGTACGTCTGGAAGTCCCCGGTCGGAGGGTCACCCATGTTGAGCTGTTCCTGGCACTCATCCTCGAAGGGTTTGTAATCGTACACATGGCGGAGTGAGTAGATGAGCGGGCAGTAGAGCAGGTTGGAGAGGGCTATACCAATGTTGAGAGCCACGAAGCCAATACTCGACACCACACTGCCAGCAATCATCGGCCCGAAAGCGTAGGCAAAGGAGTAAGAAATGTCCGCAATGGCGTAGATGGAGCCGTAGACACTGACGTAACGCGTGTCGACGAGGTACCCAAGCATCGGCAACAACGCCGTGTCTATAAGGGCAATGCCAAAGCATATTGTACAGATAGGTACCATGACTACCCAGTAGTTGGTTGCGAAGGGCAGGAAGAAGCAACTCACACCTTCTATAGCCAGACCGCAGGCTGCCATCAACCACTGATAATTTGGGTACTTTTTGGAGAGCTTGACAGTGAGCACGACGCCGGCTACATGAGGAAAGAAGGCCGGGAGCCAGATCATGCCCAGCTGCCACTCCTCCACGTGCATGGAGTCCATCATCCACACACTGATGGTGGGCTCCAGGAAGGCCAAGGACACGTTGGACATCATGAGAGCTCCTGCGCAGCACAGAATATACGGATCCATGAAGAGCTTGTAGATTGGAGTTCCTGTTTGGTGTTTAACACCTTGCTCTTTTCTCTGGTCTTTTATGGGTCTCATGACTAATCGTAACATTAGCGCATCGAATAATGACACAAAGGCTAAGATTAAGAAGGGCACCTCTTTGCCCGCCAATTGGTATAGGGTGCCACCGAACGGCGGTGCCACCAGACACCCAAAGGAAATGAAGGCCAAAGCAATACCAAGAGCTTTGGTGCGTTCGGCTTCTTCGGTGTAAGTGTCGGCAATCATAGCCAACCCAGAAGTATCCGCGAAGGCAGAGCCAACACCTTGGAGACTCCTGGCGAAGAACAAGACTGTGTAGGAACGACCACAGGCGAAGATAGCAGTGGAGAAGAACATTATGATTAGACCAAATGTCATAGGAATATCGTAGCCAATCTTGTCTATGACTGTACCGGAGATGGGGTTGATCATGAGTTGTATGAGGGCCTTGGACGCGAAGAGAATCCCGATAGCAGAGTCCTCTCCTTCGTACACCATCACTTGGTTTATGAGCTTCGTGTTAATATGCGTGTCCGTAATAGAATAGTTTCCAGTCGAGTTCGTAAAATATCTAGTATTGGATTCGTTAAATCTGATCGTGTTTCCTCCTTCCAAATGGGTGGTCCAAGAGCCGATTCTCCTCAGATAGTCTGGGATGATGGGCACGATGACCATATACAACATGTTGTCGAGGAGCAGCGCTATGCTTACTATCACCAAGACGATCTTTCTCTGAACCCTTTGCTCTTTCATACAGTCGTAGAGTGCGTCCCATATCTCCAGCAGGCTCAGGTTGATCCCCGGCACCACAAAGTTTGTCACCACCGCAGGTAATGGCATGGTGGCAAATCAGTTCGGTTTCAAGTATAATATGTAAAGTTATAACAAAGGTGTCACACTTTACTGTGATGACTACCTAGTTGTGGACTGGTTCATGCTGAATTGGTGGTTGGAGACGTCTCTAGAGTAGGTTGTTTTGAACTCAGCAGAAACTGGTTGTAATAGGCACAGCAGCAGATTGTTGTTGGAGAGGACTCAACCGTAGGTTGTGCTAACTAACCTCAGCCCCAGCTGTGGTTGTAGATGACTCAGCAGCAAGTTGTGGTGACCTTAACCATAGCTGCCTCTCTCCAACCAGGCACGCTCATGCCTTATCTTGGTCGGTCTGTCCTGAGCTGCAGCTAAAATCTCTTCTCTCCTTTTCCTTTTATTAAAGGTGCACGCCAGCTGGCGAAACTTGGTTGGGTTTTGTTTAGTAATGAGAGCGGACCGAGGTTGAGGGCTCTAGTGTGAAGAAGGCTGAGGGCCCTCCAGATTACAGCCAAAGATCAAGAGGCGACAGCTGAGAGTAGGGAGGAAGCAAGAGGACCAAGAGTAGAGCAGGAGAGCACAGGTGAGAGGGAGGAAGGGGGTTCAAGCTCACACACTAAGCTCTGAGAGGGGATGCTGCTTTAGAAGAACTTCTCAAGAATATTGATGCTTGTCGGGACGATTTGGCAGAAGGGTTAAGCAAAGGGGAGGGAGAGCTTGGTGCTTCTTACTATTTACAATCAACTTTTCCTTACTCTCTTAGTCATTGCTTGAAAGTCGTGTAGCTTATTTATATTCACACTTTGATTTACCAGTTACCATTACTTGGCTTTGCATGGTACATTTCAAGGAATTGTATTAACAGAGAGTATACTTCACAGACAGCACACTTCACAGGCTTATTGGCGTATATACCGTTATATTCTGTCCAAACTAAAGTGTTTTAAAAAATGCTCTCACACACACATCATAATTTTACAGAAAAACTCAAGTGTTTTCGTACGCTTATGTACACTAATCGATTGTTTTATTTCTTATTAACTTGAAGACGTCTCCACCTTAGATAAACACAAAAACTTAGTTTATGTAGTGAACTTAAGTCCGCCTGCTCTGCCTGGCTGGAGGATAAACACACGTGCACAGCCGTGAGGGATGGTGAGTGGTGGAAGTGATGGTGTTGGTGGTGGTGGTGACGATGGTAGTGGTGGTGGTGGTGGTAGTGGTGGTGGTGGTGGTGGAGATATTGGTGGAGAAGGGAACGAAGGAAGACCGTCGCTCGTCCTCAGGTGATGTGCTCCCTCCCTCACACAGACCTCTCGACCTTAGAAGAGGAGAGAGAAGGTACGGCGTTAGTTTTTTTTATTGTGGATTTTTTTTAAGGCAATTGTTGCCAGAATATATTTGGACGGGA
This sequence comes from Cherax destructor, assembly GCA_009830355.1. Lineage (NCBI taxonomy): Eukaryota > Metazoa > Arthropoda > Malacostraca > Decapoda > Parastacidae > Cherax > Cherax destructor. The sequence continues at coordinate 249,246 of WNWK01000062.1, read as the reverse complement.
GGGGGGAGGGAAGAGGAGGATTATGGAGGTGATGTGGTGGAAGGGATGCTGGAATATTGGTGTTTGTGATGATGTTAAATGAGGTTAATGTTGGAGTAATTGTGGGGTGATACCGGGAGGTTAACATTGTTTTTTTTAATGATTTCGTGTTTGGTGTGTTAGTGTACGTGATAGTGCTGTGATGTTGGTGTTAATGTTGTGATGTTCGAGTTAATGTCTGGATGTTTGTGTTATGTTTTGTTGTTAGTACGGACGTTTTGGTGTGAGTGCTGATGTTTAATATTAATGTTAATGTTGATATTTTCATGTTAGTAATGGTGTTCTTATGTTAATGACTGGTGTTAGTTCTGATGTTAGATGTTAGTGTTGATGTACTGATGTTAATTTTGGAGTTTTGATGTTAGCGGTGATGTTTTGATATGAGTATTAATGTTTGATATTAGTGTTGATGTTTGAAGTTAGTGTTGTTGTTAGATGTAAGTGTTAATGTTTGATGTTAAAGTTGAGTTGGAACTGGTACCCTCTGAACTTCACTTAGAAATTTTAGTGCCGATGGTGGTGGTGGTGGTTGTGGTGGTGATCGTGGTGGTTGTGGTGATGGTGGGGGTAGTGGTGGGGAGTGTAGTGGTGGTAATGGTGATAGTGAAAGGAATTATGGTGGTGGTGGTTGTGGAGGTTGGTGGTGGTGGTGGTACGGATTGTTATGGTGGGGTGATAGTGGAAGATGTGTGGGTAGAATTGTGGTTGAAGGTCTAACTAATGTTGACCTGAGGGATGGGAAGCAGTGATGTGGGTGGTGGTGCAACAGTGATGTGGGTGGTGGGGGGAGCAGTGATGTGGGTGGTGGTGGGGCAGCAGGGATGTGGGTGGTGGGGCAGCAGTGATGTGGGTGGTTGTGCAACAGTGATGTGGGTGGTGTTGCAGCAGTGATGTGGGTGGTGGTGCAGCAGTGATGTGGGTGGTGGTGCAGCAGTGATGTGGGTGGTGGGGCAGCAGTGATGTGGGTGGTGGTGCAGCAGTGATGTGGGTGGAGGGGCAGCAGTGATGTGGGTGGTGTTGCAGCAGTGATGTGGGTGGTGTTGCAGCAGTGATGTGGGTGGTGGTGCAGCAGTGATGTGGGTGGTGGTGCAGCAGTGATGTGGGTGGTGGGGGCAGCAGTGATGTGGGTGGTGTTTCAGCAGTGATGTGGGTGGAGGGCAGCAGTGATGTGGGTGGTGGTGCAGCAGCGATGTGGGTGGTGGTGCAGCAGTGATGTGGGTGGAGGGGAGCAGTGATGTGGGTGGTGGTGGTGCAGCAATAATGTGGGTGGTGTTGCAGCAGTGATGTGGGTGGAGGGGCAGCAGTGATGTGGGTGGTGGTGGTGTAGCAGTAATGTGGGTGGTGTTGCAGCAGTGATGTGGGTGGTGGTGTAGCAGTAATGTGGGTAGTGGTGTAGCAGCGATGTGGGTGGTGGGGCAGCAGTGATGTGGGTGGTGGTGGGGCAGCAGTGATGTGGGTAGTGGGGGCAGCAGTGATGTGGGTGGTGAGGGCAGCAGTGATATAGGTGGTGGGGGCGGCAGTGATGAAGGTGGTGAGGTTAGCAGTGATGTGGGTGGTGGGGGCAGCAGTGATGAAGGTGGTGAGGGCAGCAGTGATGTAGGTGGTGTTGGGGGCAGCAGTGATGTGGGTAGTGGGTGGCAGCAGTGATGTGGGTAGTGAGGGCAGCAGTGATGTGGGTAGTGAGGGCAGCAGTGATGTGGGTGGTGTTGGGGGCAGCAGTGATGTGGGTAGTGGGTGGCAGCAGTGATGTGGGTAGTGAGGGCAGCAGTGATGTGGGTAGTGAGGGCAGCAGTGATGTGGGTAGTGAGGACAGCAGTGATGTGGGTGGTGAGGGCAGCAGTGATGTGGGTAGTGAGGGCAGCAGTGATATGGGTGGTGAGGGCAGCAGTGATGTGGGTGGTGGGGGCAGCAGTGATGTGGGTGGTGGGATATTAGTGGCTCTCAGAGCTAATTTTAAAATATTATTGTCCCCAGAGACAGTGTTTGGCAGTAACAGTACGTAGAGCGAGCGAACGAGAGAGAGACAGAGAGAGAGACAGAGAGAGACAGAGAGAGACAGAGAGCTCGTGGGTTGTATGTTTATACAAGATTGTAGATTGTTCCGTTTCACCATCCTTAAACCCTATACTAGCTATCCCGACATAGTTTACCTACTATCCCCTCCAGCAGCCACTACGACCCTCCGAGGCAGTACCTAGCCACCACCCACCTACGATAATTATCCTAACGCGGCGTATCCTGACAGATAAAACTACCCTTCCTCTGATTCTACATTTAGGATCCATTAACCTCATTTAAAGTGGGAAAAAAAAGAGAAGCGATGCAGATCTTTTTTTTTTTTAAATGGGACGACGTTTCGCTCTGTGTAGAGCTTCTAGGGAAATAAATCTTTATGAATATTCCCATCATGAAGTCGCCAAGATTCGATAAAGCTTTACTCTGAGCGAAACGTTGTCACAACAAAAGCTTGATTTGCATCGTGTCTTTTGTTCAGCGGTGTCGGGCGTACGACGTCTGTCTTTTATAAACATAATGGAAGCGACATTTTCTTAAATTTACAAGAGTCCCTCTGCCAGATACTGGCTTCGTTTGTACCTTGTAAAAAGTGATTACCTTTAACCCAGTAGCGCGTGATTATCTTTAACCATGTAGAGCTTAATGACTTTTAGCCCTGTAGAACAAGATTACTTTTAATCCGGTAGAGTTTGATTACTTTTAATCCAATAGAGTTTGATTACTTTTAACCTCAAAGAGCTTCATTGCTTTTAACCTAGTAGAGCTTAATTTTAACTGTGTAGAGCTTGATTACTTTTAACACAGTCGAGATTAATTACCTTTAACTCTAAAGACCTTAATTATTTTTAACCCAGAAGAATCTGATTACATTTGACCCGGTGGAGTCTGATTATTTTAACTCATACCTGAACATCAGGATTCCTTTTTTCTTGAACTAAACTGTTTTCCCCCTAACATATCCAGTTACTTAAAAATATATATTAACTTTGAGCTAATTTAGAAAAATTACCTTCTATGTGAGCTTCGCCCTTTTTCACTAAACTTCGTCTAAATTAACTTTCAGCGTAATCCACGAGCCAATCAGGTGCCAACTCAACTTAAATCTCCGGTGATCTAAGCTGGCAAAAAACATCGTGAGGTTCCAGATACGTAGAGGTCAGTTTTGCCTGGGAGGTTTTCACCTGATGGCCAAGAAGATTACCTGCCGTTGCAACCCTCGTTCCATTGATCTCCAAAATTACCCTAATCAAGCCAAAATCGCCTTGCATTCTGAAGTTGATTTAGATGCCTTAATCTCGGCTATCAGCTTCGTATGTATTTCATTCTTCCTTGTCGATTTCTCGTCCCTTGCCCCGGGGTGTTGTCAGTGTTGTCAGTGTTGTCAGTGTTGTCAGTGTGAGTCTGGAAGATGGAGAGAGAGAGAGAGAGAGAGAGAGAGAGAGAGAGAGAGAGAGAGAGAGAGGGATGGGAGGTGGTGGGTGGGAGGGGAGGAGGTAAGCGATCGGTACAACCTTCGTTCCCTTCACACCTGGTCACCTTAAAGTCACCTCGACCACCTTAACACCCAGGTAAACACTCACACACGCACACTCACCCAGGTAACGTCAAACTCATCTTGGAAACCTCACACTCACCAAGGAAACCTCACTCACCTAAAGAGGTAGGTTCACCTGCGAGAAGCTTGGTTACAAATAATCTGCAAATTGTTATGAAAAACATTATATTTCCTATCTCTTACCTTCTTACCTTTTATATATATATATATATATATATATATATATATATATATATATATATATATATATATATATATATATATATATATATTCAGTGATGTATTTATTTAATGTTGATGAATTAGAGCTATTTTTTCTCCTTTCTCGGGTCAAACTTAATGACATCCCGAGCGCCATGCATTGTAAGACTTCTCCTGGTTTAGCGCTTCTGTCTGTTCATGTTAAAAAGAAAATCACATAAGGAACAGACTCCGTCTCAATACTGAAGGGATACCACTGCATGAATATCACTGCAGGGATACCACTACAGGGATAACACTGCAAGTATGGATACTGCTGCAGGGATACCACAGCAGGGATACCACTGCACTTATACTACTTCAGTAATACCACTTCAGAGAATATTACGGCAGTGAATAGCACTTAGGGGATATCACTTCAGGAAGTACCACTGCAGTAAATACTACTGCAAGGATACCACTACAGGGATACCACTGCAGGGCTGCTACTCCAGCTATACCACTAAAGGAATACTACTGCAGGGATACAATGAAAATCAATTTCACCCACAAGCAGCTCTCAGCCAAAAACACGCGATGCCAGCAAAACACTCTCTCTCTCTCTCTCTCTCTCTCTCTCTCTCTCTCTCTCTCTTTCTCTCTCTCACACACACACACACACATACACACCAACACAACAACACAACAGGTCAAGTGTTTATCGATAAGTGCCTTTGACTACTGGTAACTAACAACCCCCCCTCCCTCCCAAAACATAAAATTCTCCATCCCGCTGTGACATCACCCCACGAGCACTGATACTTGTGGGACCCCACTAGTGACATCACCCCCGAGCACTGATACTTGTGGGACCCCACTAATGACATCACCCCCGAGCACTGATACTTGTGGGACCCCCACTAGTGACATCACCCCACGAGCACTGATACTTGTGGGACCCCCACTAGTGACATCACCCCACGAGCACTGATACTTGTGGGACCCCCACTAGTGACATCACCCCACGAGCACTGATACTTGTTGGACCCCACTAGTGACATCACCCCACGAGCACTGATACTTGTGGGACCCCACTAGTGACATCACCCCCGAGCACTGATACTTGTGGGACCCCACTAGTGACATCACCCCCGAGCACTGATACTTGTGGGACCCCACTAGTGACATCACCCCCGAGCACTGATACTTGTGGGACCCCACTAGTGACATCATCCCCCGAGCACTGATACTTGTGGGACCCCACTAGTAACATCATCCCCCGAGCACTGATACTTGTGGGACCCCACTAGTGACATCACCCCCAAGCACTGATACTTGTGGGACCCCACTAGTGACATCATCCCCCGAGCACTGATACTTGTGGGACCCCACTAGTGACATCACCCCACGAGCACTGATACTTGTGGGACCCCACTAGTGACATCATCCCCCGAGCACTGATACTTGTGGGACCCCACTAGTGACATCACCCCACGAGCACTGATACTTGTGGGACCCCACTAGTAACATCACCCCCGAGCACTGATACTTGTGGGACCCCACTAGTGACATCATCCCCCGAGCACTGATACTTGTGGGACCCCACTAGTGACATCACCCCACGAGCACTGATACTTGTGGGACCCCACTAGTGACATCATCCCCCGAGCACTGATACTTGTGGGACCCCACTAGTGACATCATCCTCCGAGCACTGATACTTGTGGGACCCCACTAGTGACATCACCCCCGAGCACTGATACTTGTGGGACCCCACTAGTGACATCATCCCCCGAGCACTGATACTTGTGGGACCCCACTAGTGACATCATCCCCCGAGCACTGATACTTGTGGGACCCCACTAGTGACATCATCCCCCGAGCACTGATACTTGTGGGACCCCACTAGTGACATCACCCCACGAGCACTGATACTTGTGGGACCCCACTAGTGACATCACCCCCCGAGCACTGATACTTGTGGGACTCCACTAGTGACATCATCCCCCGAGCACTGATACTTGTGGGACAACCACTAGTAACATCACCCCACGAGCACTGATACTTGTGGGACCCTACTAGTGACATCACCCCCCGAGCACTGATACTTGTGGGACCCCACTAGTGACATCACCCCACGAGCACTGATACTTGTGGGACTCTACTAGTGACATCATCCCCCGAGCACTGATACTTGTGGGACCCCACTAGTGACATCACCCCCCGAGCACTGATACTTGTGGGACCCCACTAGTGACATCACCCCCGAGCACTGATACTTATTGGACCCCACTAGTGACATCACGTGTCTAGCGATAGAGAGATATCTTGCCCAGAAGGGGATGATACGTGTTATCTTAATATATTTATATGTCTTACTCCCACAAATAATAATAATAAGCTAAATTGCTTTTGCCTATAAGTAAATAAACATCAGAAATTAGTTTTCTCTTCAATAAATAATTTATCGTTGACCTAACATCATTATGGAGTCGGTCTTGAGTTTTACGATTCGGTAGCCGCGAGTTGAATCCCCGCCCGTACCGTGGTTTGAACCCAATGTTTTACGTGCACATAAAAGACAGATGAGTGTCGCTCACAGGTCAACCTTTTTCAAGTCAATGCAAGTCTGAAGCAACAGCCCAACTGGCAACGTTTTTCGCTCCGCGAAACGTTGCCACTTTGAAAGCTTGTTCTCCAGCGTGTTTGTCTTCAAGTTTCCAGGTAATACAGCATTCCATGCAGCCATCAGCCTTGTTTGACCACAAAGGTCTGTAGTCTAATTTGGTGTCATTGGTCTGTAATCTAGCTTGGCCACAATGGCTTGTAGCCTAGTTTGGCCACATTGGTCAGTAGCCTAATTTGGCCTCAATGGTCTGGACCCTCATGAACGTATCAGCTGCGTATACATCTGCGTATACATCTGCGTATACATCTGTGTATGCAATGACTGCGTGAGAGGTAATGCAGTCACGTAATTTTTCGCATTTTATTTGCGTGTTATTTTTATAAGTAATGTGTCTGGTGGTCTTCGTGTCATCTTGATATCTTTATTTTATTTCATGGATGATAACGATGTAGTTATTACACAATGTTATATTAGTACAAGTTATGGTTTTAAGATAGTGTGATATTTTAAGACATAGAAGCGATTGAATGAATGATGGTGGAAGTGTTTTTTTTTTCTTTTATTTTGTGTCACTACCTCGTTAAGAGACAACCAGTGTGTTAAAAAAAAAACCTCATGAGTGAGAGATAGAAACCCACATGGTTTCAGTAACGTGGAAAGCTGTCTACATATTTCGACCCCCAAAGAAGGTCCTCTTCAGCAGATGGGATAATTTACAGGTGGAAATAAACACACACAAACACACACAAATTGCTTTACGTGTTGCTTAATCAATGTGACGTTGCTAACTCTTACAGAAAAAGACTGGAACATTACAATAGTCTTACATTATGATACGTAACCTGGTTGAATTTGGTAATGTAACAAACGTGATGTTAAGCGTTTGAGTGATGATGCTAAATGGTTAGAGGGATGAATGATGACGAATAAGATGGTAACATGGGAAGAGAGAGAAAGCAAAAGCGGTGATAAAAGTGATATTATTACAGCAACATGAGAATTATGATAACATGAGCGTTGGTTTGATAATGCAATGATAAATGTGATGAATATGATGATATCATTACATTATGGATATGATAGATGACGAAAATGGTAATGACATTATTGATGACGATGTTGGCAAAGTTGATAATGCATCGTCAAGACGACGATTATGATGAAATGCCATGATCGCCATTAAATGATAATGATGAATGACTGTTTGTCGGTATAATAATAATAATAATAATAATAATAATAATAATAATAATAATAATAATAATAATAATTATTATTATTATTATTATTATTATTATTTTTATTTCAGACTGCATCCTTGATGTCATTGAGGGGCTCTTGATCCAAGTAAATAAACTTTTCCTCCACTTCCTTAGATCAAACTTGATTGCCACGTATTTCCCAAGCGCTGTATGACCCCCCCCCATTTCCTACGGATTTAGCGCTTCCCGGTAATAACAGTAGATATCTTATTTCATAATTCAATATTTTCAACTTTTTTATTAAAAAAACAAAAAAAAAATTTAACCTATGACGGAAGAGGACAAAAATGCAAAACTAAACTTCCACATTCAACATCCCTCGCCAGCGTTGTGACTCAAACCGTGAATTTTTAATGATGTGCATTTGTTCTCTCCCTCTCCCTCTCTCTCATACACACACACACACACACACACACACACACACACATACACACACACACACACACACACACACACACACACACACACACACACATATATATATATATATATATATATATATATATATATATATATATCCATGGGGAAGTGGAACAGAATTCTTCCTCCGTAAACTATGCGTGTCGTAAGAGTCGACTAAAATGCCGGGAGCAAGGGGCTAGTAACCCCTTCTCCTGTATATATTACTAAATGTAAAAGGAGAAACTTTTGTTTTTCCTTTTGGGCACCCGCCTCGGTGGGATACGGCTGGTATCCACGAGACGTTCTGCCTCCATGTGGTTTCTCAATTCACACACACACACAACATACGTACATGCATAAATATATATATATATATATATATATATATATATATATATATATATATATATATATATATATATATATATATATATATATTTATGCATGTACGTATGTGTGAGTGTGTATGTGTGTGTGTGTGTGATTGGGAAAACCCACATGGAGGCAGAAACAGTCTAGAAGAGAGAGAGAGAGAGAGAGAGAGAGAGAAAAGAGAGAGAGAGAGAGAGAGAGAGAGAGAGAGAGAGAGAGAGAGAGAGAGAGTGCGTATAGTTCGTTACTCAGAGATCGTCTCCATCAGTATAGGAGAGTGAGAATCTTTGCTCGACGAGCCAGGCTTCACGTTGCAGAGGCGAGTGACCACTAAACTAACTCACGTAGTGAGTATCACGACGCAATAAAGATGCCCAGGTGTTGCCAGCGTACCACCTCGCTCACCAAGTTACCGGTGAAGTGATGTCAAGACGCACTGCATCCAGTCCGGCAGCATTATTATCATTATCAATTTCTCGTTTCTATCTGGACAATTACCTGGAGAGAGTTCCGGGGGTCAACGCCCCCGGCGAGGCGCTCGCGAGGCGCTCGCAAAAAGATGAAACTGTAGTTTTTTAACGAGTTGCTTAAAAAACACGAAACGCTTAAATTAGGTAACATTTATGAGGGAACAACAGTATTTCCTCACGCGACTGTTAGTCATATGATGACCCGTGTCTGGAGCTTTTGGTCGTCTGACCGAGGCCTTCTGTCGGCTTAATGGTCCATCCCTTTCAAAATTATTCGAAGAGCTTGAGATGAACGTTGCAGTTGAAGACACTGAAGCAGTGACGTTTGCCGCTCCTCTTTGTCTTCAAACTCAAAATAATTACGTAAAGTTCGAGTGGGAACAACAACTACTTCTAAAATGTAGGTAAACTAATCCAAAGTAACAACAGCTAAAACTCTCTTATTCAAGGTGTTTGTCGCCCGGAAACCTTCATTAAGGTGTTTGTCGCCCGGAAACCTTCATTAAGGTGTTTGTCACCTGAAAACTTCATTAATGGTGCTTACTACCAGAAACTCTCCTTAATGGTGTTTGTCGCCGGAAACCTTCATTAAAGGTGTTTGTCACCGGAAACCCTCATTAATGGTGTTTACTACCAGAAACTCTCCTTAATGGTGTTTATCACCGGAAACTTTCATTAAAGGCGTTTATCTCCCTCATTAATGGTGTTTAATGCCCGGAAACCCTCCTCAATGGTGCTTGTCGCCCGGAAACCCTCATTAATGGTGTTTACTACCCTCATTAATGGTGTTTGTCGCCCAGAAACCCTCATTAAGTAAGCGTGCCTGCTGCTCAAAACCCACAAGTCGATATATCCACTATGGTCGACTTCCCAGTTCGAGGAAGTCACTTGAAAATAAAAAAAAATATTATTTTCAAAATTAAGCGCAAAACCCACATGGTTTATATTCGCTGCGTACAGCGTGTTGCTTCTTTCCAAGTGCTTTGTGAAAATTCAGTGGAAAATACTGACGCCTGTTATTTTATGCCAGGAATGACGAAGTGTGGGTAACTGTGTGCGAAATTGGCGAAGTGTGGGTAACTGTGTGCGAAATTGGCGAAGTGTGGGTAACTGTGTGCGAAATTGGCGAAGTGTGGGTAACGGTGTGCGAAATTGGCGAAGTGTGGGTAACGGTGTGCGAAATTGGCGAAGTGTGGGTAACGGTGTGCGAAATTGGCGAAGTGTGGGTAACGGTGTGCGAAATTGGCGAAGTGTGGGTAACGGTGTGCAAAATTGGCGAAGTGTGGGTAACTGTGTGCGAAATTGGCGAAGTGTGGGTAACTGTGTGCGAAATTGGTGAAGTGTGGTTAACGGTGTGCGAAATTGGTGAAGTGTGGGTAACTGTGTGCGAAATTGGTGAAGTGTGGGTTACGATGTGCGAAATTGGCGAAGTGTGGTTAACGGTGTGCGAAATTGGTGAAGTGTGGGTAACGGTGTGCGAAATTGGCGAAGTGTGGGTAACGGTATAGGAAGATCGGTGAATTGTGCATAACGTTATTATGTCATGCAAAATTGGTGAATTGTGGGAAATGATATGAAAAGGTAGGTGAATTGTGGGTAACGATACGAGTCGGTGACCTGTAGGCAACACTATCCGAAGATAAATGAATGTGGACCAACAGGTGACCATGCTTAATTTACTGGGAGTCGAGGTCAGGGAAGGAGAAATAGATGGGACTCTGTGATGGAGCAACTTATTAGGGACCTTCAACGAATTGGAAAAGTGAATCTGATCTCATTTATTTCATGTGACTGAAGAGCGATGGAGGCTCGACCCTCAGTCGACATACAGCAGGGAGACTGAGACGTCCTTCTATAATTATTATCGTTTGACACGTCTGGGGATTTAGAACAGCGTGCTCTTCTCATTGCTTTGTATTCTGCTGAAGAGGACCTCAGCTGGTAGTCAAATTATATATATTATATATATATATATATATATATATATATATATATATATATATATATATATATATATATATATATATATATATATATATATATGTAGTTAAATATTTACATAATTCCACACCTTGGGATCGCACGCCAGATCTTTGGGTTGTCCAGGCAACACTATGACCACTGAGTACCCCCCATGACTCAGGGATGGGAAAAAGGTTCTTCTTGATTTCAATAATGGGGCACCCTGCCTGGCAGAGGAGAAGACATCCCATGCCTCGCCATGTAAGGGGTCTGGATTCTCAATTTGCTCCGGCATTTATATGGTGAATGGGGCGGCTAATGCGTTGGTCGAGGAGATGCGTGAGTGGGTGTGTGTGTGTTTGTGTGTGTGTGTGCGTGCGTGTGTGTTTGTGTGTGTGTGTGTGTGTGTGTGTGTGTGTGTGTGTGTGTGTGTGTGTGTGTGTGTCTGTCTGTCTGTCTGTCTGCCTTCAGACAAACAAGACGAAATGAGAAAGGGCGACTGCGTAGATGAGAGAGAACCAGAATGAAGGGAGAGAGAGGAGTATCACTGGGTATGGCATTGTGTATGGCACCGGATGTCACTAGGTATGTCACCAGGAATATCATCATGTATGGCACGGGGTATGTCGCTAGGTATGCCACTATGTATGTCACCATGAATGGCGGCACCACGTATGACATAAGGTATGGCATCAGGTATGGCATCAAGTATGGCATCAGGTATGGCATCAGGTATGGTGTCAGGTATGGCATCAGGTATGATATCAAGTATGAAACCAGGTATGACATCAGGTATGACTTCATGTATGGCATCAGGTATGGTATCAGGTGTGACAACAGGTATGGCATCAGGTATAGTGTCAGGTATGACATTAAGTATGGCATCAGGTATGACAACAGGTATGGCATCAAGTGTGGGGTTAGGTATGGCATCAGGTATGGTGTTAAGTATGGTGTCAAGTATGGCATCAGGTATGACATCAGGTATGACATCAGGTATGGCATCAAGTATGGTGTTAGGAATGGCATCAGGTTTGACATCAGGTATAGAATCAGGTATGACATTAAGTATGCCACCAGGTATGACGTCAGGTATGGTATCAAGTATGGCACCAAATATGGCACCGGGCATGTCACAAGATATGACACCACGGCCGCCTGACCTAGTTACTACTCATCTTTGGCACCATTCTACACCTCGGTAGTGTTTATCTTCAATCTGGGTGGCTAGTGGCTTAGTGGTAGCACAGTGGGCTCACAACCGAAGGATGTGGGTTAGATCCTCTGCGAGTTGAAGCGTATGAGCATGTCTTTATACACAGGAAGTGTGCTTCAGCCTTTGTTATTCAATATCTACTTCGAATACATAAAATGGCTCACGGGTGAGCCATTTTATGTACGCAGAGGACTGCACTCTGACCTACACAAACAAAAATTCTACTGCTCTGAGGGTCATAAATAAAGCAGATAGCCTGCTGCTGCTGGGAAGAACCACATATTGATTATATTCATGTGAAAGCGATAAAGCCGTAGTGATCATATACCACCTGGGAAATGGAAGGATTAATTAAAGAAAGGAGAGGTTAGGTCTAATTTCTTCGATCAAGAGACCTTCAAGAGCATCAAGGCGTCTCCCATTGAAGGATCACTTACTGAACCTTGCAGTCAAAGCAGACCAGAAAAAAAATATGAAATTTAACTCGTAGAAGCATATTAGTATTAGCTTTAAAGCTTTACAGGAAGCACAAGTTTGCTCATTCCTTGATCATGCACCACTCTTTTGGACGGCCTTTCCCACTTTATCTCTAACTTCTTAACAGTATTGAAAACCAAAGCTATTAATCTGGAGCTGGACGCTCCCAGGCTGTCTTCAGCACCTGACACATGCCGGTGGCCTTAATGTGTTACACAGGGTTAATGTTCTCAGTTTCACCCACCTCCCTTCATGATGCAAGGAATTGGACCTTTTCTTCTATTTTATTGCATCGAACGTGAGTGTCTCCTATTCTCCTAAGCGTTGCATGTCCCTTACAGGTTTTGTGATTCTCCTTAAATAAAGTAATAATGAATACCAGATTGGCTACCTGGCAAAATTTCTTGAACAGCCGAAATATGTATACTATACGAAAAAAAACTGGCGGTGGAGAAATTCCCCATCACATGACTGAAGGGAAGGTGGGGGAGAGGACGAGGAACTTACCTGCCATTGTAAAGACTTACTTAGGGGTGCATTAATCTCGCCTGAGGTCAATATGATAATCTCTGGCACAGTGTTTTGTAGTGTAAACTACAAGGTAAATGTTGTTATATATTATAACTTAGAAGTTTTTATTTTTACAGTATAATGATACAACGCCACATTAAGTGACGTCCCGTAATTATTAGGATATTGGTTGTTTGTCACAGGTGTCATTGCCAAATGTTGGTATCCTTGACATAAATGGTGCCAAGTTAGTGAATTCATCTGCCCGAGGCAGACGGAGATGACTCCGGTCGTCAGTAGGTCGAAGTGAGTACAGGAGGGCCCCGCTTATACAGCAGGTTAGGTTTTGGGGCTACCGCTGTAGATCAAAAATCGCTGTAAAGTGAAACATAACCTGGTGTGGTGTTGTTGTTGTTTTTCAAATGCATATCAAAGCCTGTTAACATGTTTTCACTATCACATATTAAATACATATACAGTACACACATTACTTACTTTAAAATATTTTCGTCATTAGCTTATAGTGAGTCGTGAATATATTTATTGTAGGAAATCTGAATAAATGAAGAATGGGTATAATTGAAAACCGCTGTATTAGCGAAACGTCATAAAGCTAAGCGCTGTAAAGCGGGGGTCTCCTGTACTTCGCAGGGTGGGTAATTTGCCTGTGGAACGGGAAATTTGTCGAACGTAATAGTAAATAGCCACGATGTAAAGTCTATGGGACTGCATTAATGTCCCGAGGTTTAACACCAGTAGACAAGCGATTAATGATGTCGACAACCACCAGACAAACTGACTGAATGTACGAGATCAGAAGCTCGGTATATAGTGCCGTGCATAACTGCAACCAGTGTATACTAAGTTCAATGAAAAAATTTAATGGACAATGAACATTGTGTTCAAAGGCAACATAATATTGGCTCCTATTAGTAGTACCTAAGTACGTTCCGCGCAAACGAGCCTAATCCTTGAGCTACAGGTAACTTTATTGCCCAGTACTCGTCCTTTAAGATGTACCAGTCTGATAGGATTGTTATCAATTGAACGCCTAATAGAGCTACAATGAGCGGGCAAAACCCAAAATAACATGTATACTCAAGTTTAAGTTATTATAACCAGTAATATTGAATACAACACAGTTCTTCCAGTACAGCCACGTCGATCACTGTTAGCGATCGTTTCAAATTTACATTTCATTAATATTTAACCTGTTTGTGTTAAAACTCTAAATTCTTCTTAATTATTGACTCTTGCCTAGCTAGGTTTATAGCAAGAGTTTCACTCTTGAGAAGAACGAAGTCGCTCCTGCGTTGTGAAAACACGCTTGTGGATAAGTACTTGATTGAATTATATTTTCTAATACATAATCTCGTGTATATCACAGTGAGTCTGTTGGTGAAAGTACATTTCTCATAATGACTCAAATCCGGTATATATATGCACAACATACAGTCATCTCATTATCGCACTACCATCATCTCACAGCCGCACAATAATACGCTCACAATCACACTACAGTCAGCACACACCACTTTACAATCAGATCATAGTGACACTACAAATCACCTGACACCCACACTTTAGCCAGTTCACAACACACACACACACACACACACACACACACACACACACACACACACACACACACACACACACACACACACATACATTCTACAGCCAGCCCACAATCACAACTCAATCAGCTCACAATCACAGTTCATGATCATTAAAGTGTAAAAGAGATTCACAACTCCACCATCTCTCAGGGAACATTTCTGTGGTGTCATACCGTCGCTTGTCAGCAGCAGGTGCCGACGTAACTATTGTCGTGTACCACGGTGTTGAGTGTAGTTAGTACCGCTCCAGAAGTTACTTCGTTGACCTGAAACTTACCGGCTACGAAATGGTCATTAATACTGCATGTGAATTGTTCAGCATTCAGAATATTTTAGTCCCTTAGATAGGGATTAAAGTAACTTAGTGTATATACTGAGAGATATACACTTTGTTTATGTATCCCCGCCCTCCCTGCCATATTCAGCGATTATCCCTCACCTTACCTCCTCATCCCCTGCATTTCGCCTCGCCCTCTGCCCTCTCCCTCCTTCCTCGCTCTTTACCCTTCTCCCACCCCTCCGGTTTCCTCTTTCGTTCCCCTCCCTTCCCCTCTCACCCTCCAACACTTGTTGGCGCCGCTCTTTACTGTGTGTCGACTGACTCTCTTTTGCTCTTGTTGCTCTGAGAGGAAGATTGATAAGCGTGTCTGAGTGAAATTCTCGATATATCTGAGTTAAATATAATCGTACAATAATGAAAAATTAAACTAAGTATTTCGACATTTTTTTTTGTATCTTCTTAATTATTAAATCATAGAAGTTGCATACGAAATAGTTTTTTTTTTGTAATTTATGGAGACGATCTCGCGGGTGCGCACTCACACATACACACATACATACACACAAATATAAACACATACACACATACACACACACACACACATGGTCTGGCAAGAAGATTTTATCCCCTCAGTGTTAGCATCACATAGAGCTCAGTAACAGCACACTTCCGAGGCTCCTTTTAACTTGTTAGACAATAAAATTAGAAGCTCTGTAGTATATTGATACAAAGCTCAAGTTCAGGTATGAACTAACTTACCTCTTCTATGTCCAAGCTATGTTTGGGTGAGAGCTCGATCCTCCAGCACCAGCAACTGAAACAACAACAAAACATCGTTAATAACCTGGAAAGGGAATGCAAATATTTAAAGATTTTTAAATTAAAATAATAATAATAATAATAATAATAATAATAATAATAATAATAATAATAATAATAAAATAATAATATTATTATTATTATTATTATTAGTAGTAGTAGTTGTAGTCGTAATAATAATAATAATAATAATATTATTATTATTATTATTATTATTATTATTATTATTATTAGTAGTAGTAGTAGTAGTAGTAGTAGTAGTAATAATAATAATAATAATAATAATAATAATAATAATAATAATAATAATAATAATATATAGTAATAATTTGCTTTAGTATTTGTTATCCTTGCTGGTTGACTATACCGACAAAGATGTTAACAAGACACAGCATGTTGTTTATGTCATTTATCAAGACGTTTTATCACTTCTGACAGAGACTGGCAGGAAGAACACGTGCAGGACGTGACGTACGTGGGGTGTATCGACAGGTGGCGTCACGTGAGTGTAGTCGGACAGAGTGCGCAGGAGTGAGTCGGACAGAGTGGCGTCACGTGAGGTGTAGAGTCGGACAGAGTGGCGTCACGTGAGGTGTAGAGTCGGACAGAGTGGCGTCACGTGAGGTGTAGAGTCGGACAGAGTGGCGTCACGTGAGGTGTAGAGTCGAGGTTCAAAAGTAGGTGAATCATCAGCACCTCTCCACGTAGTTTTAAGAAATTAGGAACGAAGCTGATTGCTGTGTGATGGTGTTAGCAGCGGCAATGAGGGCAGATCCCAAGTACTACGGCCGGGTTCCGTCTGTGGGCTTCCTTGATGATGAATTCGGCGTTGGGGGGAAAAGTTCATCACATGAGTGTCTGTGTTAAGGTTACTAGTGCAGTCGTCGCTGCTCGTGTCATCTGTCATTCTGTGTTCGCTGATGCTCGTCTCCATGTCCCTAGGAGTTTCACTCTCACGTAAAACTTGTCGCAACTTCCACAGGGGTATAATGTAGACGCAGGTAGCTGTTTCTCTGCGTCCACTGACTCACTTAATCTCGAACTTCGATGTTACCAGATAACATCGTCCGTCCGTCTCCTACAGCTTCCCGTGTCTCCGCTCTACATGTGTTCCTTTCTACCCATCTCTGTGAGAATTGATTAAAAGTCTCCAGGTGAGCTCAAAGTCTTTTCACTGAAATGCCATAAATTCCATATTGTGTCTTATTAATTCTTGCAGAAGTCACATGGGAAAGGTTGAAAAAAGGTCGAAATGATGTGCTTTAAAGGTCAGTGTCGCTCTCCCGGTGACGCCACTCCCCGTGATCAGCTATTTATCGACCAGTGATCAGCTGTTTATCCGCTGGTGATCAGCTGTTTGTGCGCTGGGGATGCGCTCTTTGTACTCTGATGATCAGCTGTTTCTCTGTTACTGGGAATATCTGATACAAATACACTGATATAAACACAAATACTGATACCAGCACACAAACAATGCTACCATCACCCAAACACTCATACCAACGTACAGATACATTGATACCAACTCAACCACGGATACCTAGTAGCGACCAGTGAAGAGGCGGGGCCAGGAGTTGTGAATCGACCCCCTGCAACCACAATTAGGTGATTACAAACACAGATATCAGCACACAAACATTGACACCAAGACACAAACGCTAGCGATTAGTTCACAAGCAACGTAGCTTATAAAGTATAAAATTGACGATATCATTTACAACAAAAACTGGAAACGTAAATAATAATAATAATAATAATAATAATAATAATAATAATAATAATAATAATAATAATAATAATAATAATAATAATAATTATAATAATTATTATAATTATTATTATTTTATTATTATTATTATTATTATTATTATTATTATTATTATTAGTGTTCTTACTATAATTATTCCACCGCGATCTTTCCGCTTGCCTATTTTCTTCGTGCTCTTCGCGAACTTCCGCTGCGATCTCTTCTCTCCTCTATTTCTGTGATGTTTGCAAAACTCTCTCCTCCGCGATCTTTTCCGCTGATATCATTTCCTTCGAGCTGTTTCCAGACGTCCGCCACCGCGATCATTTCCTCTCGCATCACTTTTTCTCCGCGCTCTACGCGAGCATCTACCGCCGCGATCTTTTCCGCTGGTATCATTTCCTTCGCGCTGTTTGCAGACGTCCGCCGCCGCCGCGATCTTTTTACGCTTTTTCACTACCTTCGCGCAACTGGTGCGGTCTTCCGCACAGCACGCAGACACCTGACTACCGCAGATGTACTTACCTGTGTTTATGTCCCCGAAACTTTCTTTGTTAATTATTATTATTATTATTATTATTATTATTATTATTATTATTATTATTATTATTATTATTATTATTATTATTATTGTTATTTTTATTTTATTATTATTATCGTTACTGTTAATGTTATTTTTATTTTATTATTAATATTATTTTTATTTTATTACAATATTATTATTATTATTATTGAGGATAAGTGCGTAGCATCGGTCACCACACCAACTGTCACCACACCAGCGGTTACTACACCAGCGGTCACTACACCAGCGGTCACTACACCAGCGGTCACTACACCAGCGGTCACTACACCAACTGTCACTACACCAGCGGTCACTACACCAGCGATCACTACACCAGCGATCACTACACCATCGGTCACTACACCAGCGATCACTACACCAGCGATCACTACACCAGCGATCACTACACCAGCGATCACTACACCAGCGGTCACTACACCAGCGGTCACTACACCAGCGGTCACTACACCAGCGGTCACTACACCAGCGGTCACTACACCAACTGTCACTACACCAGCGGTCACTACACCAGCGATCACTACACCATCGGTCACTACACCAGCGATCACTACATCAGCGATCACTACACCAGCGATCACTACACCATCGGTCACTACACCATCGGTCACTACACCAGCGGTCACTACACCAGCGGTCACTACACCAGCGGTCACTACACCAGCGATCACTACATCAGCGATCACTACACCAGCGATCACTACACCAGCGATCACTACACCAGCGGTCACTACACCAGCGATCACTACACCATCGGTCACTACACCAGCGATCACTACATCAGCGATCACTACACCAGCGATCACTACACCAGCGATCACTACACCATCGGTCACTACACCAGCGGTCACTACACCAGCTATCACTACACCATCGGTCACTACACCAGCGGTCACTACACCAGCTATCACTACACCAGCGATCACTACACCATCGGTCACTACACCAGCGATCACTACACCAGCGATCACTACACCAGCGATCACTACACCAGCAATCACTACACCAATGACCACTACACCAGTGATTACTACACCAGCGATCACTACATCAGCGATCACTACACCAACGATCACTACACCAATGATCACTACACCAGCGATCACTACACCAGAGACCACTACACCAGCGACCACTACACCAGCGATCACTGCACCGGCGATCACTACATCAGCGATCACTACATCAGCGATCACTACATCAGCGATCACTACATCAGCGATCACTACATCAGCGATCACTACATCAGCGATCACTACATCAGCGATCACTACATCAGCGATCACTACATCAGCGATCACTGCACCAGCGATCACTACACCAGCCATTACCACAGGAGCGCCTATGTAGGTGTGTGTGTGCGTGTACTCAGTTGTACTCCCCTAGTTGTGGTTGCAGGGGTCGATTCACAGCTCCTGGCCCCGCCTCTTCAATGGTCGCTACTAGATAACTTTCCGGCTCCATGAGCTTAATCATACCTTTTCTTAAAGCTATGTATGGATCCAGCCTCCACTACATCACTTCCTGACAACCCTGTGACTGAAGAGATACTTCCTAACATCCTTGTGATTCATCTGAGTCTACAATTTCCAACTGTGGCCCCTTGTTGCTGTGTCCCATCTCTGGAACATCCTGTCTCTGTCCACCTTGTCGATTCCTCCCAGTATTTTATATGTCGTTATCATATTCTCCCTATCTGTCCTGTCCTCCAGTGTCGTCAGATGTGTGTGTGTGTGTGTGTGTGTGTGTGTGTGTGTGTGTGTGTGTGTGTGTTTGCGTGTGCTTGTGTGAGAGTGTGTGGGTGTATGAACTCACCTATATGTGATTGCAGGGTCGATTCTCAGCTCCTGGCTTGCCAAACTCATTCTGTCCTAGCCTCGAGGGATTTATCATACTTATTCCTAAAACTATGTACGGAATTTGCCTCCACCACTGCTTTGTCGAGGTTATACTTCTTCCCGACCACCCTGAGACTTTGTATGTATGTGTGTGTGTGTGTGTGTGTGTGTGTGTGTGTGTGTGTGTGTGTGTGTGTGTGTGTGTGTGTGTGTGTGTGTGTGTGTGTGTGTGTATGAACCAGAGGCTTGTGTAAAACAAGTGCCAAATCACTTGGCAAGAGTATTAGTTGGCAGATGTATGAGTTGCTTGACAGGTGTGTGAGTCGCTTGACAGGTGTACGAGTCACTTGACAGGTGTATGAGTAGCTTGACAGGTGTGCGAATCACTTGACAAGTGTATGAGTCACTTGACAGTTGCATGAGTCACTTGACAGTTGCATGAGTCACTTGACAGGTGTATGAGTCACTTGGCAGGTATGCAAGTCACTTGACAGGTGTATGAATCGCTTGACAGGTGTAGGAGTGACCAGTCGCTGTCCCGTCAGCCCAGAACACCCACTCACAATGACAGACTTACACAACTGTCTAAAGCTGGTCGTTAAGACCACACTGACTCTCTACCCACCCCCCACACCCCCACACTAGAAAACCTCCCCCACACCCCCACACACTCTCTAGAGCGCCCACTCGTCACATTACATTTATAGGTCACTTACCTAGCTGGGGAGTCTTCCTTACTAGGAGTACATCCCAGGAACTCTAGCAAGAGGCACAGTGGCATCGAGGACTGACAGAGCCAGCGCCGCCGCCGCCGCCGCCGCCGTCGCCGCCGCCGCTGTCGCCGCCGCAGGCCAGCGGGCCAGGCCGCGAACACACCTGCATCGATCCGCAGATGGGCGGGGCCACGAGGGGCGGCAGGAGTGAGGGGAACACGCCGCTGGTGAGGGGTGCTGCCGAGGGAGGGGTCGCACCGTGCGAGAGAGAGAGAGAGAGAGAGAGCGGTAGCTGGCGACCTGAGGGAAGAGCTGAGACAGAGAGAGAGAGCAGGGGAACTGGGGTGGAAAGAGCTGGGAGAGAAGAGAGAGTGAGAGAGAGAGAGAGAGAGAGAGAGAGAGAGAGAGAGAGAGAGAGAGAGAGAGAGAGAGAGAGAGAGAGAGAGAGAGAGAGAGAGAGAGAGAGAGAGAGAGAAACAGAGAGACAGAAGAACAGGGAGAGAGAAAGAGACAGGCAGACAGAAAGAAAGAAAGAGAAAAAAGATACAGATACATAAAGAGAGAGAGAGAGAGAGAGAGAGAGAGAGAGAGAGAGAGCAGTACCTCCGCTAACACACAATGGAACACTAGACACACAAATACGAAGGGAAAACATTTGTTCACAAAATGTTTGAACAAACGAAAGGAAGGGGAATGAACGAGAAAAATGCGGCCCGTAACACAACCACACGAGGTTGTGACAACGTTTCGCTCTGCACGAAACCTTGTCACGGTAACTTGTTCTTCACCTGAGAATATTTGTTATTTTTGTAGTTAGTAGACCCGTGTATACAGTGTGGGGATACTAACACTGTGGGAGTATACAGTGAGTGTGAGGATACCAACTCTGTGTGTGAGTATACTGCGAGTGTGGGGATACCAACACTGTGTGGGAGTATACTGTGAGTGTGGGGATACCAACACTGTGGGATTATACAGTGAGTGTGGGGATTACAACACTGTGTGTGAGTATACAGTGGGTGTGGGGGATACCAACACTGTGGGGGAGTATATAGTAAGTGTGGGATACCAACACTGTGGGTGCATACAGTGAGTATGGGGGATACCAACACTGTATGGGAGTATACAGTGAGTGTGAGGGATACCAACACTGTGTGGGAGTATACGGTGAGAGTGGTGGATACCATCACTGTATGAGAGTATAGAGTGAGTATGGGGATACCAACACTGTATGAGAGTATACAGTGAGTATGGGATACCAACACTGTATGGGAGTATACAGTGAGTGTGAAGGATACCAACACTGTATAGGAGTATACAGTGAGTGTGAGGGATACCAATACTGTATGATTGTACACTGTGAGTGTGAGGGATACCAACACTGTATGGAGTATACAGTGAGTGTGAGGGATACCAACACTGTATGGGAGTATACAGTGAGTGTGAAGGATACCAACACTGTATAGGAGTATACAGTGAGTGTGAGGGATACCAACACTGTATGGGAGTATACAGTGAGTGTGAGTGATACCAACACTGCCCAGGAGATGTTAGGTGGAAGATGTCAAGAGGTAGATGTCAACCTTCCCTCAGGTGAGAGAGGGAGGGAAAAGATGAAAGAGGGAGGGAGGAAAGGGTGAAGGGATGGAGGGAGATGAGAAAGGAAGGGAGGAGAGGGAGGAAGAGAGGGAGAAAGGAAGGGTAAAAGACAAATTAAGGTCACCAAATTTTCGAGGGGAAGTGTGGTGTGAAAGGGGAATGAAGAGGATGCCGTCAGGGTGTGGTCATAGTGAAGGGAGGAAGAAGAGGAGGACGAGGAGGAGGACGAGGAGGAGGACGAGGAGGAGGGGAAGAGGAGAGGAAGAGGAGGAGGAAGAGGAGGAAGAGGAGAAGAAGAGGAGGAGGAGGGGAAGAGAAGGAGGGCGAGGAGGAGGAAAAGGGGAATAGGAAGAGGAGGACGAGGAGGAGGAGAAGAAGGAAGAGAAAGGGACGTAAGAGGAGGAAAAAGAGGAGGAAGAGGAGGGGGAGGAAAAGGAAGACTAGCTGGGGAAAGGAAAAGGAAGAAGAAAAAGAGGAGGAGTAGAAGGCGGAGGAGGTATAAGAGAATGTTAAGTAAAGAGGAGGGGAAATTAGGTGAGGGGAGAAACTAGGGAAAAAGAAGAGAATGAGCAGAAGAGATAATAATGCAGATGGAGGGACAAGGAAAAATGGAGAGTAAGGAGTAAGAGAAGGAAGGTAGGACAGAAAGAGTGTGAAGAAGTGAGAAATTATCAGGTGAGGAGAGAGAGAGAGGAAAAGAAGGGATGAGAGGCACGGAAGGAAAATGAAAATAGAGAGAAGGGGGAATAAGGTTAATGGGAAGGGGAAAGGAGGGGTGTAGGGAGATGGGGAGGAGGGAGAGAGGGGAGAAAGAGGGGAAGCAATAGAGCTGAGCTGAGGAGAAACCGGTTTTAGGTGAGGTGAACGTGTAAGATCACTACAGGAGAGTGACGTGTACTTGTAACATCACGTACAGGACAGAGGGGAGTGACGTGTACGTGTAACATCACGTACAGGACAGAGGGGAGTGACGTGTACGTGTAACATCACGTACAGGACAGAGGGGAGTGACGTGTACGTGTAACATCACGTACAGGACAGAGGGGAGTGACGTGTACGTGTAACATCACGTACAGGACAGAGATGAGTGACGTGTACGTGTAGCATCACGTACAGGACAGAGGGGAGTGACGTGTACGTGTAACATCACGAACAGGACAGAGAGGAGTGAGAGACAACAATGGAGGCTGATTTATTACCCTTGATTCTAGGAAATTTATTGATGAGAGACGCTAGTAGGTGAGAGAAAGTTTTCTAAAAAGAGAAAGTTTACTATAAAAGAGAAAGTTTACTATAAAAGAGAAAGTTTACTAGAAAATAGAAAGTTTACTAAAAAGAAAAAGTTTACTAAAGAGAAAGTTTTCTAAAAAAAAGAGAAAGTTTACTAAAAGAAAAAGAGTTTCCTAAAAGAGAAAATTTGCTAAAAAAAAAGATAAAGATTACTAAAAAAAAGAGAAATTTTACTAAAAAGCAAAAGTTTGCTAAAGAGAAAGTTTTCTAAAAAAAGAGGAAGTTTACTAAATAATAAAGTTTTTGAAAAGAGAAAATTTACTAAAAAGAGAAATTTTACTAACATGAGAATGTTTAATAGTAAGAGAAAGTTTACGAGTAGGACAAAGTTTATGAGCAAAAAACTTTCAAGGCAGAGAAAGCTTTGAAGAACAAAAGCTTTCAATAAAGGGAAAACTTTCCAGGAAGAGAAAGCTTCTAAGAATGGGAAAGCTTTCAATGAAGAGAAAGCTTTCAAAAGATAGAAAGCCTTCGATAAATTGAAATCTGCCGATGAAGAGAAAGCTAATAAGGAAGAGAGAGCTTTTTATAAAGTCAGAGATTTCAAGGAAGAGAAAGCTTCCTAAGAAGAGAAAGCTGACGAGGAAGAGAAATCTTTTGATGAAGAGAAATTCTTTGAGGAATAGAAAGTTAATGAGGAAAATAAAAAAAAGTTAAGACAAAGGAAAAAGAAAGCTAAAGAGTAATACAAAAAACAGATAAATGAGGCTACAATCAGAGAGAGGAGAGAGAGAGAGAGAGAGAGAGAGAGAGAGAGAGAGAGAGAGAGAGAAAGAGAGATGGAAGAAAGACAATGATAACAGCATGAAAAATGACTCTAATGGGAGAGTTTTTTTTGTGAGGGAGGTGAAGGAGGAGGAGGGGAGGGAGGGTGGAAGGGAAGAGAGGGAAGTGGATGAGAAAAAAAGTAAATGTCTGTGTTGTGTTTTATTAAGTGAAAGATAATGGAAGCGAAAGGTGAGAGAGAGAGCGAGAGAGAGAGAGAGAGAGAGAGAGAGAGGGGGGGAATAGAGAGACGTAGGGAAGGCTAGTTATCAGAAGGGGTGAGAGAGGGAGAGGGCCTGGGGAAAGAGGGAGGAAGTAAGAGAGGGAAAGGGAGGAAGAGTGAGAGAGGGAGAGGGGATAGGGGAAGGGGGATGAAGAGGAGGGGAGGGGGAAGAAGAAGAGGAGGGGAGGGGGAAGAAGAGGAGGAGGAGGAGGAGGGGAGAGGAAGCCACTGAGGTATTGATATTGCTTAAATAATTCGAAATGAAAGCTTACTGTCCCAAGCTGAGGCTACACTGCCTGCACCTGAAGACCAGGAATCAGCTGTGCTTCCTCCACCACCTTCTACAGGCGGTGCCTCCACTTCCGCAGGCGGTGCCTACACTTCCGCAGGCGGTTCCTGCACTTCCGCAGGCGATGCCTGCACTTCCGCAAGGAGTACCTGTGCTAACACGAGCGGTACTTCAATTCGACAAGACGTACCTGTGCTTCGAATACTGGTACCTTCACTTCTAGGCGTGGTACCTCCTCTCTACAAGCGGCACTTTTGCTTCTGTGAGCGATACCTACTTTTTTTACGAGCGGTACCTGATATATACGAGCGGTACCTGCACTTATACGAGCGGTACCTGCACCTTTGAGACTTACTCGAGAGGTACTTACACTACGACAAGCAATACCTCCACTTTTACAAGTAGTACTCCCACATCTGCCTAAGATAGAGCAACTGAGCGCAAACTATCGCTCAACGACATACGTAAAACAAACAAATCGATTAAATCCTTTGCAGCATCGAGACGAAACATTACGACGATTGACCAATATTTCGAGACGAAAAAAAACAAAGGTCTTAGGAGGAATCGTTCAGGTCGTCTGAGGTTTCCAGGGGAATTTTAAAGTTGCTTTGTCACGCTAGTCGAAGTTGTTAGTGTCGTTTGTGTTGTCGTTACGACCCAGTGCAGGTGTTGGTGTGACGTCTGTTACTCATGTGCAGGTGTTGGTGTGACGTCTCTCATGTGTAAGTGCTAGTGTGACGTCTGTTACTCATGTGTAAGTGCTAGTGTGACGTATGTTACTCAGGTACAAGTGCTAGTGTGACGTATGTTACTCAGGTACAAGTGCTAGTGTGACGTATGTTACTCAGGTACAAGTGCTAGTGTGACGTACGTTACTCAGGTACAAGTGCTAGTGTGACGTACGTTACTCAGGTACAAGTGCTAGTGTGACGTACGTTACTCAGGTACAAGTGCTAGTGTGACGTACATGCGCCAAGTTCAATGTTGCACCAAATTAAGAATAATATAACAAAATAAAACAAAATAAAAAAAATGAAATCTTTTCTTCGCACAAGTAAATACATCAGCAGTGTGCTGCTGCACTCTTCTGTGTGATCCTGACACAGTGGGAACAAAAGTTAACTGTGTTTTTAATGTGATTATCCATCACACAGGATCATGATTCTTATATAAAGTGTCGACACCCATCAGCCTGAGTTGGGAGACTTAGTAGTGTCAGCCTGAGCTGGGAGACTTCAGTAGTGTCAGCCTGAGCTGGGAGACTTCAGTAGTGTCAGCCTGAGCTGGGAGACTTCAGTAGTGTCAGCCTGAGCTGGGAGACTTCAGTAGTGTCAGCCTGAGCTTAGAGACTTCAGTAGGACAATGATGGTATCGTCAAATATTTCAGCAAGAGATCATCAGCTGCTCCAGCTTCAAAAGTTTCAGTCCATCATAACTGAAGTTACTGTCGCTTGTGATAGTATGTGGCACCACCAGTGCTGGAGTATGTGGCACCACCAGTGCTGGAGTATGTGGCACCACCAGTGCTGGAGTATGTGGCACCACCTGTGCTGAAGTATGTGGCACCACCAGTGCTGGAATGTGTGACACCACCAGTGCTGAAGTATGTGGCACCACCAGTGCTGGAGTATGTGGCACCACCAGTGCTGGAGTATGTGACACCACCAGTGCTGAAGTATGTGGCACCACCAGTGCTGAAGTATGTGGCACCACCAGTGCTGGAATATGTGCACCACCAGTGCTGGAGTATGTGGTTCCACAAGTGCTGGAGTATGTGGTGCCACCAGTGCTGGAGTATGTGGCACCACCAATACTGAAGTATGTGGCACCACCAGTGATGAAGTATGTGGCACCACCAGTGCTGGAATATGTGGCACCACCAGTGCTGGAGTATGTGGTTCCATCAGTACTGGAGTATGTGGTGCCACCAGTGCTGAAGTATGTGGTGAAATCAGTACTGGAGTATGTGGCACCACCAGTCCTGAAGTATGTGGTGCCACCAGTGCTGGAGTATGTGGTGCCACCAGTGGTAGAGTATGTGGTGCCACCAGTGATTGAGTATGTGGTGCTATCAGTGCTGGAGTATGTGGCACCACCAGTGCTGAAGTATGTAGTGCCACCAGTGCTGGAGTATGTGGTGCCACCAGTGCTGGAGTATGTGGTGCCACCAGTGCTGAAGTATGTGGTACCACCAGTGCTGGAGTATGTAGTGCCACCAGTGCTGGAGTATGTGGTGCCACCAGTTCTGGAGTATGTGGTGCCATCAGTGCTGGAGTATGTGGTGCCATCAGTGCTGAAGTTTGGGGTGCCACTAGTGCTGGAGTATGTGGCACCACCAGTGGTGAAGTATGTGGTGCCACCAGTGCTGGAGTATGTGGTGCCACCAGTGCTGGACCAGTGCTCTAGTATGTGGTGCCACCAGTGTTGAAGTATGTGGTGCAACAAGTGCTGGAGTATGTAGTGCCACCAGTGCTGGTGTATGTGGTGCCACCACTTCTGGAGTATGTGGTGCCATCAGTGCTGGAGTATGTGGTGCAACCAGTGTTGGAGTATGTAGCACCACCAGTGCTGAAGTATGTGGCACCACCAGTGCTGGAGTATGTGGCACCACCAGTGCTGGAGTATGTGGTGCCACCAGTGCTGGAGTATGTGGTGCCACCAGTGCTGGAGTATGTGGTGCCACCAGTGCTGGAGTATGTGGTGCCACCAGTGATGGGGTATGAGGTGCCACCAGTGCTGGAGTATGTAGTGCCACCAGTGCTGGAGTATGTAGTGCCACCAGTACTGGAGTATGTGGTGCTACTTGTACTGGAGTATGTGTTGCTACTAGTACTGGAGTATGTGGTGCCACCAGTGCTGGAGTATGTGGCACCACCAGTGCTGGAGTATGTGGTGCCACCAGTGCTGGAGTATGTGGTGCCACCAGTGCTGGAGTATGTGGTGCCACCAGTGCTGGAGTATGTGGTGCCACCAGTGATGGGGTATGAGGTGCCACCAGTGCTGGAGTATGTGGTGCCACCAGTGCTGGAGTATGTGGTGCCACCAGTGCTGGAGTATGTGGTGCCACCAGTGATGGGGTATGAGGTGCCACCAGTGCTGGAGTATGTAGTGCCACCAGTGCTGGAGTATGTAGTGCCACCAGTACTGGAGTATGTGGTGCTACTTGTACTGGAGTATGTGTGCTACTAGTACTGGAGTATGTGGTGCCATCAGTGCTGGAGTATGTGGTGCAACCAGTGTTGGAGTATGTAGCACCACCAGTGCTGAAGTATGGGCACCACCAGTGCTGGAGTATGTGGCACCACCAGTGCTGGAGTATGTGGTGCCACCAGTGCTGGAGTATGTGGTGCCACCAGTGCTGGAGTATGTGGTGCCACCAGTGATGGGTATGAGGTGCCACCAGTGCTGGAGTATGAGTGCCACCAGTGCTGGAGTATGTAGTGCCACCAGTACTGGAGTATGTGGGCACTGCTGGAGTATGTGTTGCTCAGTACTGGAGTAGGTGCCACCAGTGCTGAGATAGTGCCACCAGTACTGGAGTATGTGGTGCCACTAGTACTGGAGTATGTGGTGCCACTAGTACTGGAGTATGTAGTTATGAGTAATACAGAGCTGGGAAAGTCGTTTCTAGAACATCTCGCCACAAGAAATATTTATGAAGTTTACAAGAGTGAAACGTAGTTCCTTACGTGTGTGTGTCCGTGTGTGTGTCCGTGTGTGTGTCCGTGTGTGTGTCCGTGTGTGTGTCCGTGTGTGTGTCCGTGTGTGTGTCCGTGTGTGTGTCCGTGTGTGTGTCCGTGTGTGTGTCCGTGTGTGTGTCCGTGTGTGTGTCCGTGTGTGTGTCCGTGTGTGTGTCCGTGTGTGTGTCCGTGTGTGTGTCCGGAGTCTTGAACCAAGAAAAACAATCTATCAGTCCACGTCGTTGTTCATAATAGTGCCGCGTGACGTCGTTGCTTTATTGTAGTGAATCGTAAGGTGACAATGGTATAAGAACTAGGTAACAACGAAATGACAACGAGGTAACAAGTAGGTAGCAACGAAGTAACATCACAATGCGGAAACATCGAGGTAACAACTATGTAACAACGAGGCAACAACGATGTTACGACTAAGTAACAACACAACGAAGTAATAACGAGATAACAACGAAGTAACAACGAGGTAACAACTATGTAACAACGAGTTAACAACACAACGAAGTAATAACGAGATAACAACGAAGTAACAACGAGGTAACAACACAAAGAAGTAATAGTGAGGTAACAACGAAGTAACAACGAGGTAACAACGAGGCAACAACGAAGCAACAACGAGATAACAACGAAGTAACAATGAGATAACAACATAACGAGGTAACAATACAACGAGGTAACAACGAGGTAACAACGAAGTAACAACGAAGTAACAACGGGGTAACAACGAAGTAACAACGAAGTAACAACGGGGTAACAACGAAGTAACAACGAGGTAACAACGAAGTAACAACGAAGTAACAACGGGGTAACAACGAAGTAACAACGAAATAACAACGAAGTAACACCGAAGTAACAACAAGGTAGCAACGAAGTAACAACGAGGTAACAACAAATAACGAGGTAACAACGACGTAACAACGCAGAGGGACTTAACACCTACGTTGGCTCCTCACGCTGGCGTATTTACTGTGAAATTGCGAATGCAACGTTTACGAGGCGCGATACAGAGGTTACGAGGGTCCCGCCGGACGTTTGAGTGTCCTGGCGAGACGTTTGTGTGTCCTGGCGAGACGTTTGTGTGTCCTGACGAGACGCTAAGAGAGACGACAACGTTTCTCGCGAGACTAAAGCGTTTGACGAAGTTTAAAAAAAAATTGTTTAGACAGGGATAAAAAAAAGTTTCATGAGGGAAATTTTTTTTTTCCAAAAGCAAAAACGTTTAAAAACAGAGAAAAAAAAACGTTTTCTGAAGGATGAAAAAAAATAGCGTTTGCTAAAACCCAAAATTTCTTCCGAGGACAAAAACAAATTTTACGAGGGTCAAAAATAAAAAAAATCCCGAGGACAAAAAACGTTTTCCCAAGACCTCCTCCCCCTCAAAAAAAAAATCCGGGTGTGAAAACGTTTCTCCAAAGACTAATAAAACGTTTTCCAAAAAAAATAGCGTTTGCTAAAACTTAAAACTTTCTCTCAGGACCCAAAAAATAGTTTTCCAAGGACTACAATTGTTTCCCCCCCCCCCCCGAGGACAAAGAAACGTTCTCAAAGTACCAACGAAAAAAAAAAACCGAAGACACAAGAAAACGTTCATCAGAACGTTTATGACGTTCGGTAAAAAAAAAAAAAAACGAGTAATATTAATGGCTCATTTTTTAAAGTTTGGTCCAAAGAAAATTCTTCCCAAAGAATCATTATGAAACGTTTTTGAAGACGCTGAGAGTTTTATTTCTTATCGCTGTTTAACGTAACGAGAAAGAAAGAAGAAATTAAAGAAAAGGTAATTAAAGAAAAAAACAGCTGATTGGGATAGGGGGGGGGAGATTTGTTTTATTTTTATTTATTTCGTGTAGTTTTTTTTAGCGTAATTATTTAATTTTGCGTAGTTATTATATTGCGTAGTTATTTGTAATATTTATTTTTTATTTTTGCATAGTTTTCGGTTTGCCAGGCAGGACAGCTGCGTCAGGAAGAACGACGGTCATGAAGAACAGCTGTTATGGAGAACAGCTGTTATGGAGACCAGCTGTTATGGAGAACAGCTGTTATGGAGAACAACTCTTATGGAGAACAGCTGTTATAGAAAACAGATGTTATGGAGAACAACTCTTATGGAGAACAGCTGTTATAGAGAAGAGATGTTATGAGGAAAACCTGTCAAGAACAGGTGTCGAGAAGAATTGTTTCGGCTATCGTTCCTGATGCTGGAATTAGAAAAGACTGTCATTCTTGATGATGTCAGAGAAGGATGGCTGTCATTCTTGGTGGTTCTGTCAGTGGAGAATCCTGTCATTCCTGGTGATGTCAGTGGAGAATCCTGTCAGTAGTAGTAGTCAGTAGTAGTAGTAGTAGTGGTAGTAGTAGTAGTAGTAGTAGTAGTAGTAGTAGTAGTAGTAGTCAGTAGTAGTAGTCAGTAGTAGTAGTAGTAGTAGTAGTAGTAGTAGTAGTAGTAGTAGTAGTAGTAGTAGTAGTAGTAGTAGTAGTAGTAGTAGTAGTAGTAGTAGTAGTAGTAGTGGTAGTAGTAGTAGTAGTAGTAGTCAGTAGTAGTAGTCAGTAGTAGTAGTAGCAGTAGTAGTAGTAGTAGTGGTAGTAGTAGTAGTAGTAGTAGTAGTAGTAGTAGTAGTCAGTAGTAGTAGTCAGTAGTAGTAGTAGTAGTAGTAAGATAGAAACTAACAGAATTTTCATTGTAATTCAAATGATCCTGCAAGGTCTAAGTCCGTCTCCATTCCTCCTTCAATCTCTTCCTCCCTCATTCTCTCCCTCCCTCAATCTCTCCCTCCCTCAGTCTCTCTTCTCCTCCCTCATCAGTGCAAGAGATCTTAACTTATGTTGCCAATACTGACCTGGGAAGTTGCGGAGTGGCTGACAGTAGCTGTCAGGAGCTGGGTGGCTGACAGCGTCAGGCAGTCTGAAGAGATAATTGTTTTGTGTGTGGGAATGTTTTTTTTCTCTCTCTCCGTTTGCCATGTTGTTTATGCGCTTGTATGGGAATATGTGTGTGTGTGTGTGTGTGTGTGTGTGTGTGTGTGTGTGTGGAGATTCATGGATGTTGCGTTTTAGTTTCTAATGATAATCATTATGGATGTTTAATAGTGTGGATATTGACGTGTGTGGATGTTTAGCTGTGTGAATGTTCTCCTGTGTGGATGTTCTCCTGTGTGGATGTTCTCCTGTGTGGATGTTTAGCTGTGTGGATGTTCTCCAGTGTGGATGTTCACCAGTGTGGATGTTCACCAGTGTGGATGTTTAGCTGTGTGGATGTTCACCAGTGTGGATGTTCACCAGTGTGGATGTTCACCTCCGTGAGTACTCCTAATAGTTTTTTTCCCCTTCCTCCTTTCCTTATCTGCTCTATTTTCCTCAACCTTCTCATTTCTTCATCAATTTCTTCACCAATCTGTTATTCGCTCTGGTCTAGACCCCAAGATTACTACCCACACACAATACACGGCTAGGCAAGCTTCTGGTCTACCCACACAACACATCTGGGCAAGCTTCTGGTCTACCCACACAACACATCTAGACAAACTTCTGATCTACCCACACAACACATCTGCGCAAGCTTCTGGTCTACCCACACAACACATCTGCGCAAGCTTTTGGTCTACCCACACAACACATCTGGGCAAACTTCTGGTCTACCCACACAACACATCTAGACAAACTTCTGATCTACCCACACAACACATCTGCGCAAGCTTCTGGTCTACCCACACAACACATCTGGACAAACTTCTGGTCTACCCACACAACACATCTAGACAAACTTCTGATCTACCCACACAACACATCTGCGCAAGCTTTTGGTCTACCCACACAACACATCTGGGCAAGCTTCTGGTCTACCCACACAACACATCTAGACAAACTTCTGATCTACCCACACAACACATCTGGGCAAGCTTCTGGTCTACCCACACAACACATCTGGGTGGGCTTCTGGTCTACCCACACAACACATCTAGACAAACTTCTGATCTACCCACACAACACATCTTGGTGAGCTTCTGGTCTACCCACACAACACATCTGGGTGGGCTTCCACAATTCTTGATGCAATTCCGAGGAAAAAATTACTTGGTTCATCAGTGAACCTGAATCTACATTCTGATCCTGAATCGTTAACCAGGGGCACCGCGGCGGTGCGTCTCGTCCTCCTCTCGTTACTTCCCTGGCTCTTGCTCTTTTAGGAACTTTCAAATTTTGCTCCATTTCTTCATGCATGAGAACGTATTACTCGTATCTCGGTCTAAATATTTTCTCTCCCCCCCCCCTCTCTCTCTCTCTCTCTCTCTCTCTCTCTCTCCACGCCTCCTTGAGAGTGATATACCGCTTCTCTCTCACTAATCTTACACCAGAATGCTACTCTGTGTGTTTTCCACTGCACAAGCTATCATCTTTTCCAAATAATTTTCCTTTCTAATACTCCTTCCTCCTTTTCCTAACCTGATCTTCTACCTCTTCCTCCATGACAAAAAATCTATAAAAAAAAATAAAGAAATAGAGACGTTATCACTGAGAAATCAGACGGGCCAGGTCACATCGTCTGATTTTTCATTGATAACAATTTTGACTTGTAAATGGTCCAAGTCAGACCGAAACGTCGCCATGATCTTTCCTCTCATATGTTCGGGTTATCTGTGCATTTCTTTGCTTTTGTTTTTTTATAGATTTTATAGATAATAGGCTAAACTATCGCCTTTTGTGCTAGTGAAAAAACTTTCTCTTCTTCAACCAGAAGAGATATTTGCCGCCAGCATGGCGACTGGCACAAAGGAATTGTGCGAAACGTACGTACGACGTACGACGTTTCATTCACTCGTGGACCATTGTTGTGTGGCAGTGAAGGTCGAAAATGAGACGAAAGTTCGTCTGCCTTTCCAAGTGAGAATTATGAACCAGCACTGCCTTTCTAAACGAGAATTAGAAACTATCTTTATTTTCCAGAAACAAGAGACGTCAAGCTGGAACATTGCTCCATTGTGGTGTCTTTGTTTAAGTCAAGAGAAATTACACACCTGGAGAGTGTGTAGAAAATTTTCTCTGCTCGTATAAATTCAGGAAAGTATCTAAATTATAAGGAACGTTTGAAGTCCCTTAGGCTGTACTCTCTGGAACGTAGGCGAGAAAGATGCATACAGAATAATCTACACCTGGAAAATTCTAGAGAGATAGGTCCCAAATCTACACACACACACACACTCACACATCAGTCACTATGTAAGAGGCTTAGCAGACGTTGCAAAATACCTCCAATGAAAAGTAGGGGTATAAAGAGCACACTAAGGGAAAACTCAATAAATGTTAAGGGACCTAGACTTTCAAACACCCTTCTTTCATACATCAGGAGGATTCCCAACAGATCCCTGGCTGTCTTCAAAAAAGAAGTTGATAAGTTCCTTAAGTCAATTCCCGGTCAGGTCGGCTGTGGTGCGTACATTGAACCTCTTGCGGCTAGCACCAACAGCCTGGTTAATCAGGTCATCCACAGGAAGGCCTGGTCTGTGACCGGGCTCAGGGTGCGCTAACCTACGGAACACTCTCCGGGGGAGCTTTCAAGCAGACTCAGTCAGGACGAAAACCTCAAATTCTGTTGCAACAGAGACGCTCACCCACTCATAGAAACATTTACAGTGGTCCTTCACATACCATCTTAAGTGTCATTGTTGTGGAGCAGACCAACACTGTTGTCCTCACGTCGTTGTATCATGCTAGTTGCGTCACCTCAAACGTGACTAGTCTATCCTGTATCGTCAGCAGTTTAAACACTATTACCCGTCAGTTGCGAATCTAATTTGGCGTTAATGTATATCTCTGTCCACCCCTCTTCCTCCTTCACGTCCTCTTCCTACTCCTATTCTTCCTTCTCTTATTCTTCCTCCTCCTCCTCCTCTTCTCGTGTCCGTCACTGTGTTACACTCCCCATATTAACCTGCCAGGAATGTGCGCCTCCATGAAGCTAGCTCGCCCAAATCCACTTTATTTTTTCTCTTCTTCACAGAAGAGGCTATAAACCCGGACGATAGCACTACGCCGGACCAACAGTGGTGCCTTGGCCTCTATTGCTCCATTTTGCCCCTGTAATGATGAACAAGAGATTTTGATCGATGAAAAAACGAAAGGATGCAAAAGCCAATCTTTCAGTTGCTTGAGAGCACAAAATTGAGGTTGGAGGAGGGTGAGCAAGGAGACGTACCTCCCCATCGGTAGGTGGCGACGTGTGTTTGATGGATGACGCAGTTGCTTGTGTCTGTACACGAAGTGGACTGCTGGAGAGGCGGGTACCCTCCCTTGATGCCGGCAAGTTCTTGATCTACGGAGTTGTATTTGTCTTTCCCTTCCTATGCTCAGTACTGATTGCCTCCTATTATCCAGGTGCTTCATAACACCGACGTATTACTACTACTACTACTACTACTACAATTAATAATAATAATAATAACAGAGTGACGGGGGGTCCAATTCCTACTTCCGTCACGACTGAGTTGTAAAATAATTGTTAACTTGTACTTGAATCTCTGCCTGGACTAAGAAGACGAAGAAAATAATAAGCAATGAAATAAGGAGGAAGGAAAGAATAAGACGACGATTAAGAGGAGGATGACGAGGAGGAAGAGGAGGAATGAAGATTACTGGGCACGAAGCCTCGGTAGTTTGCTCTTTCTGGCTTGATTCGCTGTTCTTCCAAGCAGGTGAAGTTAGAAGCAGATCAAAAGATGTGTGCCTTCATGCTTCATCTTATTGAGTTAGGGAGGAATGACAGGCGCTCAATTGATATCCTTACGAGCACTGAGAAACTCTTATTATGTATTTTATCAACAGCGGGTAAGAGGAGATGGGAAGAGATCAAAAGGACGAAAAGCTGAAGCGAGGTATGTGGCCGGAGAGAGCGAGAGAGAGAGAGGAGATGACGTTAAATGTCAACATATTCTCTTTTATTTGTACTGTATTAATGCCTACATAAAAACAATGGCAGGAGAATCTAATGTAAAATAAAAAAATTGAACGTACCCTCATCCTTACCATCTCAATATATTGTAGAAACAATCTTACACGTTTGTTGTGAGTAAACAATAGTTCAGGAGGGACCGAAACGTCGTCCTAAGGTTTCTCTCCTAAGTGGCGGGTTTCAAGTCAATTGTTCCAGCCTCAGTACTGTGACATGTGTTATTGTTTACACGCCAGGGGTTCGAAACTTCGCTAAAACCAGAGGAAGAGGAACAGGTTGAAGAAAATAGAGAAGAAACTGGTGAGACGGAGAGCCCTTTACTAGGTGATGTAGACCTACGCTTGACTGGCAGGGTTCCGTGTGTAGGGGTCGTTTAAGGTCTGTTTTCCCCAGGGCTTAGTCCTGGTTATGACCCGTAACGACCCTGCTCTGAACCACTGCCATTTCCCCCCCCCCTTCCCGTCTCCTTCAATTAGCTTTCATTGGAAGGGATCAGACTAGGTCACTCAGGAAGGTGGTCACTCAGGAAGGTGGTCACTCAGGAACATAAGAACATAAGAAAGGAGGAACACTGCAGCAGGCCTGTTGGCCCATTCTAGGCAGGTGGTCACTCACGGTGTATGCCCGCCTGGGAATGTTTGTACGTACCTAGATAGGTGTGTGTTCGTGCTTATGCACGCACGTGCATAAGCACTTACACACACGTATCTAGGCACGTGTGCGTGTGTGTGTGTTTACCTAACATCACACCCACTAACATCACACCCACTAACATCACACCCACTAACATCACTCCCACTAACATCACTAATACGAACATCACACCCACTAACATCACCCCACTAACATTACCCCACTAACATCACATGTGTTCACTAACATCACATCCACTAACCTCACTCCTACTAACATCATTACCACTAGCATCACTCCTACTAACATAACGCCCACTAACATTACTCCCACTAACGTCACTAACACTAACATCACTAACACTAACATTACTAACACTAACATCACTAACACTAACATCACTAACATTAACATTACTAACACTAACATCACAAACACTAACATTACACCCACTAACGTCACGGAGTTTTAACATCAGACTCACTGCAGTAAATTTTACTGCTGCCTTGCTATAAATTTTTGAGTTTGTCCCCAAAAATTTATTCCACTTTTGAAAATAGAGAACTTTGAATCCTTTTCATCTGTACTTTCTGTCATTCTCCCTTCGGCCTTCTCTCTCTCTTTCCTGCTGCCTTACCCCCTCTCTTCTGATGTTTGCGCTCCCCTCTCTTGTTCATCATACTTTTTACCCTCTTACTCCATCAGATCTCCTCACTTCTCCTCTCACTTGTTCAATTTCTCTTCTCTCCTGTCATGCCTCTTTCTTTTATTTAATTTTCTTCTCCATCTCACTTCCCATTCTTCATTTTCTCTTCATCTCTTTTCTTCTCTCCTCCTTTCTCACTCTCTCTCCTCTCCACCGTTCTTTCCTCCTTTCTCTTTCCTATTTTTCTTACTCTCTGTCATCATTCCTACTCTCTCCTCTCCCTTACTCATTTCCTCATTCCATTGCATAAAACTGATTTATTTCTCTCTCCTCCTTTATCAGTGTTCCGTTGTGCCCTATATTCGCATTATTTTACATTATAAACATGAGTAAATAGCAGGCGGCAACATAAACAGAATTACGCCAGTTATTCTTATTTATTTTCTTCTTTGTATGTCTGTTCTACGTGCGTGGTTGCCTGTGTTTGTCTCTGCTTGTCTCACCAGGATCTCGTCCGAGATCAGTACTCTTCCTGACGAACGTGTGGTTAAATTAGACACATATGCAACACTTGGGTATCTTTATTGAGGAAACGTTTCGCCACACAGTGGCTTCATCAGTCATAAGAACATAAGAACATAAGAAAGGAGGAACACTGCAGCAGGCCTGTTGGCCCATTCTAGGCAGGTCCTTCACATTCCATCCCACTAACAGAATATTTGTTCAACCTAATTTTCAATGCTACCCAAAAAATAAGCTTTGATAATTTTATTTACTCATGTGCAATTCCCACTCAAATCCAACCCCTTTCACTCATGAATTTATCCAACCTAAATTTAAAACTACCCAAGGTCCTTGCTTCAATAACCCTACTAGGCAGACTGTTCCCCTCATCAACTACCCTATTTCCAAACCAATACTTTCCTATATCCTTTCTAAATCTAAACTTATCTAACTTGAATCCATTATTGCGGGTTCTCTCTGGAGAGATACCTCAAGACCTTATTTATATCCCCTTTGTTAATACCCATTTTCCACTTGTATACCTCGATCATGTCTCCCTCATTCTACGTCTTACAAGTGAATGTAATTTAAGGGTCTTCAATCTTTCTTCGTAAGGAAGATTTCTAATGCTATGTATTAATTTAGTCATTCTACGCTGAATGTTTTCTAACGAATTTATGTCCATTCTGTAATATGGAAACCAGAACTGAGCTGCGTAATCTAGGTGAGGCCTTACTAATGATGTATAAAGCTGTAATATAACCTCTGGACTTCTGTTGCTAACACTTCTTGATATAAATCCCAGTAATCTATTTGCCTTATTACGTACGCTTAGGCATTGCTGTCTTGGTTTAAGGTTGCTGCTTACCATCACCCCCATGTCCTTCTCGCAATCTGTATGGCTAAGTTCTACGTTATTTAACTTATAAGTGCTTGGGTTATGGACACTCCCGAGCTTTAGAACTTTGCATTTATCTACATTGAACTGCATCTGCCATTTTTCTGACCAGGAATTGAGTTTGTCTAAATCCTCCTGTAGTTCACTGACATCTACGTCTGAATCGATTATCCTACCTATCTTCGTGTCATCAGCGAATTTGCTCATATCACTAGAAATTCCCTCGTCAAGGTCATTTATATATATTATAAACAACAACGGGCCCAAAACCGATCCCTGAGGAACGCCACTTGTTACAGATCCCCACTCCGATTTAACCCCATTTATGCACACCTCTGCTTCCTATTGGTGAGCCATGACTCGATCCATGACAACACTTTTCCCCAATGCCATGAGCAGCCACTTTCTTTAACAGTCTCTGATGTGGTACTCTATCAAAAGCCTTACTAAAATCCAAATAAACGATATCGAATTCTTTATCATTATCAACTGCCTCAAAAGCCTTACTGAAAAAAGTTAATAAATTAGTTAGGCAGGAACGGCCCCTGATGAATCCATGCTGAGTATCATTAATCAAATTATGCCTATCGAGATGGCTTCTTATGTTATCAGCTATAATCGACTCTAGTAATTTGCCTACAATTGATGTTAGACTTATTGGGCGGTAATTTGATGGTAACGACTTGTCCCCTGCTTTAAAAATAGGAATTACATTAGCTCATCTTCCAGTATCGGCACTACACCTGTTTGAAGGGTATTAAAATGTTAGTTTCACAATTCACTCCACTATCAGATATTTGTCAACCATTTTCAAGACCCTTAAGAAATAAGCTTCGGGCCCAATTTATTTTGCTTCAACGGTCTATCCTCACTCAAAACACAGACCACTCTACTCAGAAATTGGATCAACACTCACAGATTTGCCCAATACTACCCAAGGTCCTAGCTTCAATCACATCCCTACTAGGACAGACATGTTGCTCAACCATTCAACTAGCCTATTTCCAAGACCAATAACTTTACCTACCTCATGAGTCCCTCAAATCAACCTCTGAATATCCAACAAATTTGAACTACCCTATATCCTTTCTAAATCTAAACTTATCTAACTTGAATCCATTATTGCGGGTTCCTCTTGAGAGATATCCTCAAGACCTTATTTATATCCCCTTTGTTAATACCCATTTTCCACTTGTATACCTCGATCATGTCTCCCCTCATTCTACGTCTTACAAGTGAATGTAATTTTAGGGTCTTCAATCTTTCTTCGTAAGGAAGATTTCTAATGCTATGTATTAATTTAGTCATTCTACGCTGAATGTTTTCTAACGAATTTATGTCCATTCTGTAATATGGAGACCAGAACTGAGCTGCGTAATCTAGGTGAGGCCTTACTAATGATGTATAAAGCTGTAATATAACCTCTGGACTTCTGTTGCTAACACTTCTTGATATAAATCCCAGTAATCTATTTGCCTTATTACGTACGCTTAGGCATTGCTGTCTTGGTTTAAGGTTGCTGCTTACCATCACCCCCAAGTCCTTCTCGCAATCTGTATGGCTAAGTTCTACGTTATTTAACTTATAAGTGCTTGGGTTATGGACACTCCCGAGCTTCAGAACCTTGCATTTATCTACATTGAACTGCATCTGCCACTTTTCTGACCACGAATTAAGTTTGTCTAAATCTTCCTGAAGTTCTATGACATCTATGTTTGAATCAATTATCCTACCTATCTTCGTGTCGTCGGCGAATTTGCTCATATCACTAGTAATTCCCTCATCAAGGTCATTGATATATATTATAAATAACAATGGGCCTAAGACTGATCCCTGTGGAACACCACTTGTTACAAGTCCCCATTCGGATTTAACCCCATTTATGCACACTCTCTGCTTCCTATTGGTGAGCCATGACTCGATCCATGACAGCACTTTTCCCCCAATGCCATGAGCTGCCACTTTCTTTAACAGTCTCTGGTGCGGTACTCTATCAAAAGCCTTATTAAAGTCTAAATAAACAATATCGAATTCTTTATCGTGATCAACAGCCTCAAAAGCTTTACTGAAGAAGGTTAATAAATTAGATAGGCAGGAACGGCCCTCGTGAATCCATGCTGGGTATCATTAATCAAATTATGGTTATCTAGATGGCTTCTAATAATATCAGCTATAATTGACTCTAGTAATTTGCCTACAATTGAGGTCAGGCTTATTGGGCGGTAGTTTGACGGTAGTGACTTGTCCCCTGCTTTAAAAATAGGAATTACATTAGCCATTTTCCACATATCAGACACTACACCTGTTTGAAGAGATAAATTAAAAATGTTAGATATTGGTTCACAGAGTTCCATTTTGCATTCCTTAAGAACCCTTGCAAAAAGCTCATCAGGACCCGGCGATTTATTTTGTTTCAGTCGGTCCAGCTGTTTCATAATCATTTCGCTAGTGACTGTGATATTACATAATTTATCTTCTTCTGGGCCTCTGTAAAAATTAATTACTGGGATATTATTAATGTCTTCCTGTGTGAAAACCGAGAGAAAATAATTATTAAAAATAGAGCACATATCATTCTCCTTGTCAGTAAGATGCCCAAAGTTATTTTTAAGGGGACCTATCTTATCCCTAACTTTTGTTCTATAAACCTGGAAAAACTTTTGGGTTAGTTTTTGAATCCCTAGCAACTTTAATTTCATAGTCCCGTTTAGATTTTCTTATTCCCTTTTAACGTCCCTCTTAATGTCAGTATACTGATTTATAAGATGACCCTCACCTCTTTTTATGCGCCTATAAATTCCTTTCTTCTGCCCTAAAAGATATTTGAGCCTATTATTCATCCATTTTGGGTCATTTCTACTTGATCTAATTTCTTTATACGGGATAAATGTTCTTTGGGCAGCCTGTATAGTGTTAAGAAAACTGTCATATTGATACCTCTCTTCTTCACCCCAGTCCACAGTTGATAAGTGTTCTCTAAGTCCATTATAATCTGCTAAGCGAAAATCTGGGACCATTACTGAATTATCCCTACTATCATACATCCATTCAATGCTAAAGGTAATTGACTTGTGGTCGCTTGAGCCGAGTTCCTCTGTAATTTCTAAATTATTAACAAGGGTTTCTTGCTTGCCAGAACCAAGTCAAGTAGGTTATTTCCCTTGTAGGTTCTGTTACAAACTGCTTCAAAAGCAATCCTGAACTACTTCTAAAAGTCGTTAGATTCTAAATTCCTGTCATGAAATTCCAATCAATCTGACTAAAGTTAAAGTCCCCTAGAATTACTACGTTATCGTGTCTTGTGGCCTTAACAATTTCCTCCCAAAGTAGTCTCCCTTGTTCCCTATCTAAGTTTGGAGGACGGTAAATCACGCCTAAAATCAATTTTTCACACCCCTCTGAAAATTCTATCCAGACAGACTCTGTATGTGTTAATTCAGACTTTATACCCGTTTTTATGCAACAATTTAAATGATCACGGACATAGAGTGCCACCCCACCCCTTTCCCGATACTTCTGTCTACTTGGAACAATTTAAAACCCTGAATGTGACATTCGGCAGGCAAGTCCCGATTTTTCATATTAAACCATGTCTCAGTTATTGCAAAAACATCAATATTACCCGTACTTGCAACTAATCTCAACTCGTCCATCTTATTCCTAGCACTACGACTATTGGTGTAATATATATTTAGAGACCCTCCTTTCTCTTTACCCTTCCTGCTCATCTCTGTTTTTCCACTATACCTATTACTGTCCTTGTCATCTAGTGTCACTAGCTTTCCACTGTCCACCTTATTCTGCCTATTACTAGTTCTCCTACAACTTATAATATTACTACACTGGGACTCTCTGTTTTCCCCCAAAACCCATACCACTAACTATTTCTAGTTTAAAGCCCTAACAGCTCCCTCCACTACAGTTGCCAGTGCCCCCACCCCAGACCTGGATAAGTGAACCCCATCCCTGGCATACATGTCATTTCTGCCATAGAAGAGGTCCCAGTTGTCAATGAATGTTACTGAATTTTCTTACAGTATTTGTCCAGCCAGCAATTGACACCAATTGCCCTGGACAGCCATTCATTTCCAACTCCTCTCCTTGGCAAAATACCACATATGACAGGGTTCCCACCCTTCTTCCTAATTATGTCTATTGCTGACCTAAACCTGCTAGTCAGGTCCTCACTCCTACGTCTGCCAACATCGTTGCCTCCAGCACTGAGACAGATAATAGGATTGCTCCCATTACCTCTCATGATGTCGTCCAGACGGCTAACAATATCCTCCATCCCAGCCCCAGGAAAGCAAACCTCTGTCTCCTACTCCTATCAATCAAACAGAAAGCCCTATCCATGTACCTAACCTGACTGTCCCCAACAACAACAATGTTTTTACCTTCCTTTGTGTCTTTCGTCGTGACGCTCCCAGAAGTCGACTCACATTCATCGGGTAGCACGGAGAATGGGTTCGATGTTTCCACAACATTCTCCTGGGTCTTCGTTGTTTCTACCTCTCCACCCGTCCTCTTGAGCCTTAACTTTGTCCCATGCGTTTTAGCCACTGTCCAGGTTCCTTTCCTGGCTTGAGGATTCTCAACAGGAGGATTACTACGAATCCTCTTGTTTTCCTCAGTCAGTCGCTGTATCTCAAGCTTAGCTACCCTCAGTTCTTCCTTCAGCTGCTGGTAGAGTAGCTCAAGAGAGGACATCTTCTTCAGATTGACTGTGATACTACATAATTTATCTTCTTCAGGCCCACTAAAATACCTAATTCTTGGGATATTATTAGTGTCTTCCTGAGTGAAAACCGAGAGAAAATAATTATTAAAAATAGAGCACATTTCATTCTCTTTGTCAGTAAGATACCCATAATTATTTTTAAGGGGACCTATCTTATAAGAACATAAGAACATAAGAATGGAGGAACACTGCAGAAGGCCTACTGGCCCATACAAGGCAGGTCCTTATCAAAACCACCACTACCTAAGAATTTACTCCTGTACTCACGACACTAATCAAACCCAGCCCCTCCCACTCATATATTTGTCCAATCTCTTTTTAAAGCCACCCAAGGTCCTAGCCTCTATCACCCTACTCGGAAGATTGTTCCACGCATCTACAACTCTGTTCGAAAACCAGTACTTGCCTATGTCCTTTCTAAATCTAAATTTATCCAATTTAAATCCGTTATTTCTCGTTCTTACTTGGTTCGATATCCTCAGTATTTTATTAATATCTCCTTTGTTTATGCCCATCATCCACTTGTACACCTCGATAATATCTCCCCTCATTCTACGTCTCTCCAGAGAGTGGAGATTCAATGCTCTAAGTCTATCTTCATACGGGAGATTTCTTATACTGTAAATCATTTTAGTCATTCTTCTTTGTATGTTCTCCAATGAATCTATATCCATCCTGTAGTAAGGAGACCAAAACTGAGCTGCATAATCCAAATGAGGTCTCACTAGTGATGTATAGAGCTGTAAAATAACTTTTGGACTTCTGTTGCTTATACTTCTTGAAATAAATCCTAGTAATCTGTTAGCCTTATTGCGCACACTTAGGCACTGTTGTCTTGGCTTTAGATTTCTGCTTACCATGACTCCCAAGTCTTTTTCACA
Source organism: Cherax destructor (assembly GCA_009830355.1). Lineage (NCBI taxonomy): Eukaryota > Metazoa > Arthropoda > Malacostraca > Decapoda > Parastacidae > Cherax > Cherax destructor. Next base: position 205,444 of record WNWK01000062.1, on the reverse strand, counting down.
TTCTGTATGATCAAGCTCAACTTCACCTAGTTTATAAATTCGAGGGATATTTTCATTACCAACGACAAGCACCTTACACTTGTCCACATTGAACTTCATCTGCCACTTTTCTAACTCTTGTTCTATACACCTGGAAAAAACTTTTTGGGTTAGTTTTCGAATCCCTAGCAACTTTAATTTCGTAGTCCCGTTTAGCTTTTCTTATCCCCTTTTTAACGTCCCTCTTAATGTCAATATACTGACTCATAAGATGACCCTCACCTCTTTTGATACGCCTATAAATTCCTTTCTTCTGCCCAAAAAGATATTTGAGCCTATTATTCATCCATTTTGAGTCATTTCTATTCGATCTAATTTCTTTATATGGGATAAATGTTATTTGGGCAGCATGTATAGTGTTCAGAAAACTGTCATATTGATAGCTCTCTTCATTACCCCAGTCCACAGATGATAAGTGTTCTCTAAGTCCATTGTAATCTGCTAAGCGAAAATCTGGGACCGTTACTGAGTTATTCGTACTATGAAACTTCCATTCAATGCCAAAGGTAATTGATTTGTGGTCGCTTGCGCCGAGTTCCTCTGTAATTTCTAAATTATTAACAAGGGTTTCCTTGTTTGCCAGAACTAAGTCAAGCAGGTTATTTTCCCTTGTAGGTTCTGTCACAAACTGCTTCAAAAAACAATCTTGAACTACTTCTAAGAAGTCGTTAGATTCTAAATTCCCAGTCAAAAAATTCCAATCAATTTGACTAAAGTTGAAGTCACCCAGAATAACTACGTTATCGTGCATTGTGGCCTTAACAATTTCCTCCCATAGTAGTCTCCCTTGGTCCCTATCTAAGTTTGGGGGACGGTATAAAGTAGAAAGTAGTAAGGAGAGGAGGAGTTTGAGGTAATCAGTCCCTCGGCCTGGAGTCGATGTGTTCAGTCCATCAATCTTGTAGTAAGTACAGCATAGGGCAAAAGAAGTTGCTTATATAATGTAGACAGGTGAGGCGAAGCAGGAGGAGGCGGGGTCATAGTGGTACCATCCACTAGTCCTGGCCGAGGGACTGATTACCTCAAACTCCTCCTCTCCTTACTACTTTCTACTTTGTATTGGACTGATGAAGCCACTGTGTGGCGAAACGTTTCCTCAATAAAGATACCCAAGTGTTACATATGTGTCTAATTTAACAACTTGTCGGTTCTCTGAACCATTCATCTACATCCTGACGAACGTAAATGGCATCCTGTGTTGACAGGAAAACCGAGTCTTCCTGTCTTGCGGTGAACGTATGTTGATGATGAGTACGGGAGCATAGGGAGACAGGCTGCTGTAGGAGTTACCTGGGCAGCGTGATGGAGTTACCTGGGCAGTCTGCAGGAGTTACCGGGGCAGCCTGTAAGAGTTACTTGGGCAGCCTGTAGGAGTTACTTGGGCAGCCTGTAGGAGTTACCGGAGCAGCCTGTAGGAGCTATTTGGGCAGCCTGTAGGAGTTACTTGGGCAGCCTGTAGGAGTTACCGGAGCAGCCTGTAGGAGCTACTTGGGCAGCCTGTAGGAGTTACTTGGGCAGCCTGTAGGAGTTACCGGGACAGCCTATAGGAGTTACCTGGACAGCCTGCTGGAGTTACCTGGGCAGCCTGCAGGGGTTATCTAGGCACCCTGCAGGAGTTACCTGGACAGCCTGCAGGAGTTACCTGGGCAGCCTGCAGAAGTTACTTGGGCAGCCTGTATGAGTTACTTGGGCAGCCTGTAGGAGTTATCTGGGCAGCCTGCAGGAGATACCTGGGCAGCCTGCAGGAGTTAGCCGGACAGCCAATGTAAAGAAAATAATGAACATCCGGGAAGCGTTGACCAGATACATAAACACAAACCAGTTTTTTTTTTAAAACAAACCTGAAAAGTTCATTAAAACCCATCAGTTTTGGTGGGTCACTTTTTACTCAAAATTAAACCTTCTTAACATATATCTCAAACTTTTTGGTGCAAAATTTGGAATTTCCCTAAACTGCTCAACCAAAAAAAAAACTCACAAAAAAGTGAAAATATAAATAAAAGAGAAGAGTCCTGGGGTAAGTATAACATCCAACACATCTCTTGGGGTGAAAAATAAAAACACATCAACCTTTAGAAACGCGGCAGTTTACGCGTGCCTGGCCAACTTCAATGCATTCAGATACCTAAACATAATTCTCAAGGACCTTACAAGCGAAGCATGGCACGAGTAAACAGCGCCAGCATGGAACCTCCCTCATAAGAACATAAGAACATAAGAAAGGAGGAACACTGCAGCAGGCCTGTTGGCCCATACTAGGCAGGTCCTTCACATTCCATCCCACTAACAGAATATTTGTTCAACCTAATTTTCAATGCTACCCAAGAAATAAGCTTTGATAATTTTATTTACTCATGTGCAATTCCCACTCAAATCCAACCCCTTTCACTCATGAATTTATCCAACCTAAATTACAGAGGAACTCGGCGCAAGCGACCACAAATCAATTACCTTTGGCATTGAATGGAAGTTTCATAGTACGAATAACTCAGTAACGGTCCCAGATTTTCGCTTAGCAGATTACAATGGACTTAGAGAACACTTATCATCTGTGGACTGGGGTAATGAAGATAGCTATCAATATGACAGTTTTCTGAACACTATACATGCTGCCCAAATAACATTTATCCCATATAAAGAAATTAGATCGAATAGAAATGACCCAAAATGGATGAATAATAGGCTCAAATATCTTTTAGGGCAGAAGAAAGGAGTTTATAGGCGTATCAAAAGAGGTGAGGGTCATCTTATGAGTCAGTATATTGACATTAAGAGGGACGTTAAAAGGGGATAAGAAAAGCTAAACGGGACTACGAAATTAAAGTTGCTAGGATTCGAAAACTAACCCAAAAGTTTTTTCAGGTGTATAGAACAAAAGTTAGAGATAAGATAGGTCCCCTTAAAAATAATTATGGGTATCTTACTGACAAAGAGAATGAAATGTGCTCTTTTTTTAATAATTATTTTCTCTCGGTTTTCACTCAGGAAGACATTAATAATATCCCAAGAATTAGGTATTTTAGTGGGCCTGAAGAAGATAAATTATGTAGTATCACAGTCACTAGCAAAAGGTTATCAAACAGATAGACCGTTTGAAGCAAAATAAATCGCCAGGCCCTGATGAGCTTTTTTCAAGGGTTCTTAAGGAATGCAAAATAGAACTCTGTGAACCCTTAACTAACATTTTTAACCTATCTCTTCAAACAGGTGTAGTGCCGGATACGTGGAAGATGGCTAATGTAATTCCTATTTTAAAGCAGGGGACAAGTCGTTACCATCAAATTACCGCCCAATAAGTCTAACATCAATTGTAGGCAAATTACTAGAGTCGATTATAGCTGATAACATAAGAAGCCATCTCGATAGGCATAATTTGATTAATGATACTCAGCATGGATTCACCAGGGGCCGTTCCTGCCTAACTAATTTGTTAACTTTTTCAGTGGGGCTTTTGAGGCAGTTGATAATGATAAAGAATTCGATATCGTTTATTTGGATTTTAGTAAGGCTTTTGATAGAGTACCACATCAGAGACTGTTAAAGAAAGTGGCTGCTCATGGCATTGGGGGAAAAGTGTTGTCATGGATCGAGTCATGGCTCACCAATAGGAAGCAGAGGTGTGCATAAATGGGGTTAAATCGGAGTGGGATCTGTAACAAGTGGCGTTCCTCAGGATCGGTTTTGGGCCCGTTGTTGTTTATAATATATATAAATGACCTTGACGAGGGAATTCTAGTGATATGAGCAAATTCGCTGATGACACGAAGATAGGTAGGATAATCGATTCAGACGTAGATGTCAGTGAACTACAGGAGGATTTAGACAAACTCAATTCCTGGTCAGAAAATGGCAGATGCAGTTCAATGTAGATAAATGCAAAGTTCTAAAGCTCGGGAGTGTCCATAACCCAAGCACTTATAAGTTAAATAACGTAGAACTTAGCCATACAGATTGCGAGAAGGACTTGGGGGTGATGGTAGCAGCAACCTTAAACCAAGACAGCAATGTTAGCGTACGTAATAAGGCAAATAGATTACTGGGATTTATATCAAGAAGTGTTAGCAACAGAAGTCCAGACGTTATATTACAGCTTTATACATCATTAGTAAGGCCTCACCTAGATTACGCAGCTCAGTTCTGGTCTCCATATTACAGAATGGACATAAATTCGTTAGAAAACATTCAGTAGAATGACTAAATTAATACATAGCATTAGAAATCTTCCTTACGAAGAAAGATTGAAGACCCTTAAATTACATTCACTTGTAAGACGTAGAATGAGGGGAGACATGATCGAGGTATACAAGTGGAAAATGGGTATTAACAAAGGGGATATAAATAAGGTCTTGAGGGTATCTCTCCAAGAGAGAACCCGCAATAATGGATTCAAGTTAGATAAGTTTAGATTTAGAAAGGATATAGGAAAGTATTGGTTTGGAAATAGGGTAGTTGATGAATGGAACAGTCTGCCTAGTAGGGTTATTGAAGCAAGGACCTTGGGTAGTTTTAAATTTAGGTTGATAAATTCATGAGTGAAAGGGGTTGGATTTGAGGGAATTGCACATGAGTAAATAAAATTATCAAAGCTTATTTTTTGGGTAGCATTGAAAATTAGGTTGAACAAATATTCTGTTGGTGGGATGGAATGTGAAGGACCTGCATAGAATGGGCCAACAGGCCTGCTGCAGTGTTCCTCCTTTCTTATGTTCTTATGTTCTTATGTTAGTGGGACGGATTGTGAAGGACCTGCCTAGTATGGGCCAACAGGCCTGCTGCAGTGTTCCTCCTTTCTTATGTTCTTATGTTCTTAAAACTACCCAAGGTCCTTGCTTCAATAACCCTACTAGGCAGACTGTTCCACTCATCAACTACCCTATTTCCAAACCAATACTTTCCTATATCCTTTCTAAATCTAAACTTATCTAACTTGAATCCATTATTGCGGGTTCTCTCTGAGAGATACCTCAAGACCTTATTTATATCCCCTTTGTTAATACCCATTTTCACTTATACCTCGATCATGTCTCCTCATTCTACGTCTTACAAGTGAATGTAATTAAGGGTCTTCAATCTTCTTCGTAAGGAAGATTTCTAATGCTATGTATTAATTTAGTCATTCTACGCTGAATGTTTTCTAACGAATTTATGTCCATTCTGTAATATGGAGACCAGAACTGAGCTGCGTAATCTAGGTGAGGCCTTACTAATGATGTATAAAGCTGTAATATAACCTCTGGACTTCTGTTGCTAACACTTCTTGATATAAATCCCAGTAATCTATTTGCCTTATTACGTACGCTTAGGCATTGCTGTCTTGGTTTAAGGTTGCTGCTTACCATCACCCCCAAGTCCTTCTCGCAATCTGTATGGCTAAGTTCTACGTTATTTAACTTATAAGTGCTTGGGTTATGGACACTCCCGAGCTTTAGAACTTTGCATTTATCTACATTGAACTGCATCTGCCATTTTTCTGACCAGGAATTGAGTTTGTCTAAATCCTCCTGTAGTTCACTGACATCTACGTCTGAATCGATTATCCTACCTATCTTCGTGTCATCAGCGAATTTGCTCATATCACTAGAAATTCCCTCGTCAAGGTCATTTATATATATCATAAACAACAACGGGCCCAAAACCGATCCCTGAGGAACGCCACTTGTTACAGATCCCCACTCCGATTTAACCCCATTTATGCACACCCTCTGCTTCCTATTGGTGAGCCATGACTCGATCCATGACAACACTTTTCCCCCAATGCCATGAGCAGCCACTTTCTTTAACAGTCTCTGATGTGGTACTCTATCAAAAGCCTTACTAAAATCCAAATAAACAATATCGAATTCTTTATCATTATCAACTGCCTCAAAGATATGTCCAGAAAATAGAGACAATCCATAGATTTTCCTACGAAACTAATTCCTGTGCTACGAAGACTGAATCTGAAAGAAAGACGGAAGAAACTAAGGTTTAGGACATCAGAAGAGAGGAGAATCAGTGTAAGACTTGATTACGACCCACCAAGTTATCAGAGAGAGAGAGAGAAAGAGAGAGAGAGAGAGGGAGGGAGGGAAGGAGAGAGAGAGAGAGAGAGAGAGAGAGAGAGAGAGAGAGAGAGAGAGAGAGAGAGAGAGAGAGAGAGAGAGAGAGAGAGAGAGAGAGACAGACAGACAGACAGACAGACAGACAGACAGAGACAGACAGACAGAAAAAGACACAGACAGACAGACAGACAAGAGAGAGACAGATAGACAGACAGACAAGCGAGAGAGACAGACAGATAGGCTTGGTAACCTGAACAAAAGCCACAGATATAAATTATAGATACGAGCAAGTCAAAGTGAAGTCAGGAAGTACTTTTTAGTCTATGGGTGGCACCATCTAACGAGGAAATGGTTTAAGCAAAGACCATACACAGTTTAAAGAGTGGGCGTGACAAGAGCTCATGAGGCCATGAAGAGTGTGCGATCGTCCGTGTGTAGCTGAGAGGGAGAGACAGGAACGGAAACTCAACCCCCGTGTCCACAAATAGGCGAGTGCAAATAGGTGAGTACACAGAGCCCGGCCAGTGGAGCGGTGTTGAGGGGGGCGTGGCTGTACCCCCGGTAGGGGGGCGTGGCTGTACCCTCCCGACTTTGGTACAGTTTATCGATCCTGAGGCTCCAGGAGAGGCGTGTCCTTTGTAAAGCAACACTGCTACTAATGAATTAACGACGATGGGAAGGGGGTGCTGTAAATGGGGAATGGGGAGGGGTAAGTGTATACCATTAGTATATGTGGGAGGTGGTGGTGTGTGGGATAGTGTGATACTAGTGAGTGTGTGAGTGTGTGTGTGTGTGTTCGTGAGTGGTAGTAAGGCAGGTAGCGGGGTGCCACCAGTGGGTGGGTGGGTGTATGGGTCGGACTGGGGGACAAAGGCCTTTAGTGACAAGTAGATGTCACGGCGCTTGGCACGCTCTATGTCACAACATGGGGTGTCAAAGGCTCAACTCGTGATGGAATGGAGGTGGTAAAAGTCGCCCTTGTCCCACTCGTTGAAGCGGAGGTTCAAGGCATAAGGAATTGAAGGGGAGGCTCAGGTGTCATTGAGGCTCTGGTGCAGTCATTGTGGCTCTGGTGCAGTCATTGTGGCTCTGGCGCAGTCATTGTGGCTCTGATGCAGTCATTGTGGCTCTGGTGCAGTCATTGTGGCTCTGATGCAGTCATTGAGGCTCTGGTGCAGTCATTGTGGCTCTGGTGCAGTCATTGTGGCTCTGGTGCAGTCATTGTGGCTCTGATGGGCAGTCATTGTGGCTCTGATGGGCAGTAATTGTGGAACTGACGGGCTTCGTGGTACTGATGGGCAATCATTGTGGCACTGATGGACAGTTATTGGAACTCTGATGTACAGTAATTGTGGCTATGATGGGCAGTCATTGTGACCTGAGGGACAGTCACTACCCCTGATGGGCAACGGCAGTATTTTACATCTGGTGGACGGTATGGAGAGTAAAAATATCGTATTTTTAAAGGAATATTTCCAAATGTCCCGTTGCCAATGGTTCTGTTGTTAGAAGGATTCTGTTGTCAAAGACCCCGTTGCCACATTCAATGCTGCCAGAAGCTGCATTCTCAACAATTCCATTGTTGGAATATATATCATAGTTCCTGTTTTAAAAGGCTTTTGGAGGTGCCGTTGCTCTGCGTCCTGCCTTTTAAGCTTCTCTGCCACAATTGTCTTAAGCCCCGTTGGTATATATTTGTTAAGAGTTCTTTTGTGCAAGGTTCTGCTGCCCAAATAGCTGTTGTCTGGAAATTTGTTTTCACAGGTCCATGCTGCTTGACAAAGTATTTTCTAAAAAATATATTGCCAAGAGTTCTGTCAGTAGACACTTCTTCAAAGATTCGGTTTGTCAAAGAACGTGTTTGGTGAGTACCATGAGCTACTCTTGAGGTCCTGTAATTAAGAAGACAATCTCAATAAATAAACTGACTTCGCCCATCATTTCCGCTTCGTCCCATCACGATCAGAGACTTTGGCTCTTACGAAAAAAAAAAGAGTGAGACGGTTTTCTTCAATGAGTTGAGTTCTAAGCTCACCGAAACCTCCAGAGACCCAAAGGACTGCCATCTTCCTCCTTCAGAGCCTCAGTGTGGCGTTGCAGAAGGAAGACTGCCTTCTGCATGTTTGATTCCCGTCCAACCTCTGAAGAGTTCGAAAAGCCTTCAACTTGTATTTAATTTCCATATATAGATATATTTTTACTGTGTATGTATGTAAATTCCTCAATAATATTGTACTAATAAATAAATTATGAAAAAGGTGGGGGGTAACAGAAGAAAAAATACGGCTTCTAGGAGAAATCTCAAGATTTTTCAGGAAAAAAAAAGTCCTTTTATTTAGGTCCCTGAGGGAATGGGGGCATAGAATCTGCATTTTGTTTATGTTATATGATGCTAAATAACCTTCAAAATGTCCTTTATGAAGGTATGTTAAAGAGTAATTGGGGACAAAAATACAGTGAATGGTTAATGGTCCAAGACGGGACCAAAACGTCGTCAAACGTTTCTTTCACTTGTGTGCGGGTTAACTGTGTATTGTTCCACTCACGGTATTGTGCATTTTTATTCATTATAAAAGAACTTTTGCGGTTGGTTGAGGTCGTTGTATCTAGTGCGTCGTAACGTCTTCTCTTCCCTTGGAATGTGAATTTTATCTTGTCGCTTTAAGAAGGATTTTCTGACAAGAAAATTCTCTGACAAAATGTCACCGTCAGTATGACGTGATAAAGCCTTTCGTACTTTTTCCAGCGACTGTGATACTCTAGGACTTGTAGTACTCTAGGATTCTTGATACTGATGGACTGTTGATACTCTAGGATCCACTGTACTCTAGGATTCATGGTTATCTAGGATTTTTGGCACCGTAGAAATCATCGTACTCTAGAACTCCTGAAATAACATGACTCGTGTTGCTGAGGACTTTAGTACTCTACGACACACTACAAACTAACTGACACAATCACTAACTACCGCACTAACTGAAACAATTACTAATTGCCACACTAATTGAAACAATCACTACCACACTTGCTGAAACAATGATCAACTTCTACACTGGCTGAAACATTCACTGACAATCACTAACAACCACTGTCTTACTGACTGAAATAATCACTAACAACCACACTGAAACAATCGCTAAGAACCACACTGAAACAATCGCTAACTACCACACTGGCTGAAACAACCACTAACTACTACGAAACAGAGTGAAACTCAAACTAGCTATTACAAACAACCCAGAAACAAACACTGTCTACCACAAACAAGAATGAACCAAGCACTAATTGCTTCAAGCAACAGTGACACAAGAACTAACTACCACAACACTGAAACAAGTATTAACAACCACAAGTAACACTGAAAAATATTAAGTGCCACAAACAAGGCTAAAACAAGCATCACCACCCACAAACAACCCAGCAGCTCGTTTGTTGACCACAGAGGTGAGAATGGTTAGAAGAGAGAAATGGTTAGCAGAGTTAATAAAGAGCAGAAAGTAACAGTCGACTTATTCCCCTTCCCCACCCCTTCTGTTACCCCTCTCTCATTCACTCTCTCTCTTCTCTCTCTCTCTCTCTCTCTCTCTGTCTCTGTCTGTCTGTCTGTCTGTCTGTCTGTCTGTCTGTCTGTCTGTCTCTGTCTCTCTCTCTCTCTCTCTCTCTCTCTCTCTCTCTCTCTCTCCCTCCCAAGGGCTCAGTACCCCAGTATCGACGTAGAGGTAACTAAGCTAATCTTGCTCAAACGGGTGACTGCAAATTTGTGTTGAGGTCCACAGCACTAAGTGGAAGATATGGAGTTTGTTGGGAAGGGAGACATTTCAAGCAGGTTATATATATATATATATATATATATATATATATATATATATATATATATATATATATATATATATATATATATATATATATATATATATATATATATATATATATATAGTACAAAAGATTTAAGAAATACATTGTTGATATAATGATGGCATATACAGTGCATTTGAGGTTCGAATGAATGTGAAAACATATTTTTTTATATATTCATTGGCTGTATTGTTTTTATACGAAGCCTGAAACTCTCGAGGGTCATGTCCAGGCTCGATTCTCCGTCTGGTAATAGTGAGACAGACTCGCTACTTACCTACCTGTCTACTGACTGCCAAAGCATGCAGAGAAAAACTGGGAATGATATCTTACGTTTAAGTAACCTGGTATGAAACATGTATAATGTTTAGGTGACCTGGGTATTAAGGATGCCTTATATTTCTGCGACGCTGAAGGAGGTTTGTGTGTGTGTGTGTGTGTATTCAAGAGTTTTGGTACAGCTGGTCAGCAGGTGAGGAAGGCACCATCAGGGATGTATTCAGTGTTCATCCTGCTGGTACCACCACCAACAGAACAACAATCAGCATCCTCCACTACCACCATCTGTACCACCACCAACACCACCCTTCCACCAGCACTATCGTCTTTATCACCACCAGCCTCCGCTACTACCACTACCACCACTGGCTCCCAACAATAACATTAATCACCACCCCTACCACCACAATCATCACCAATCGTTTCCATCCCCACCTCCACCACCACAATCACCTACCACCACCACGTCCCTCGTAACCACCACTACCACGACCAGAGACGAGAAAAACATGGGAATCCCGAACTTTTGCATGGTGCATGTCTCTCCCCTCGGATGATAACACCCGCTCCCCTCACCTGAACCCCCTCGTAAACATTCCATGAACTGAGGCACTCCGGAGGGAGGGAAGGGGGTGAGGGAAGGTAGGCAGAAGTGGAGGGGTAAAGAGTGGAAAGGAGAGAAGACGAGGGTGGGTTGAGGAGAGAGGAAAAAAAATCTTCCTCTTCCTCCTTCAATTCTCTCTTCTTCCTTACATAAGTTCTCGCCCCTTTCTTCCTTCCTCACCCCCATGTTTTTAAACAAGAGTTCTACAAAGTTAAGTTAAGGGTTCCTCCCTTCGCTCTCTTTCTTTCTTTCTCTTTCTCTCTCTCTCCCTCCCTCCCCTCCCTCTTCTCCTCAATCCACCCATATCTTTTCAAAATTCGTATATGTACGTTGTTAGGTATATTATGTCGTCCAAATTTCTCTCCCTCTCACTTCCTTCTTTCTTCCTTTGTCTGTTAAATATAATTTCTGTTGCCTCGCTCTGGGATGATGGAGAGTCTTCATAAAAATTCCACTTCTCGTGTGCATGGGGGTAGGTTACCCTGGGAGATGGTAATGCCCGAGTGACAGTGACTCCAGCTCTGCTGCTGCAAGGAAGCCTTTAAAGCTGACATAGCTAATGAACCTCTAATAGAATACTTGACGATATCCTCATTGTGCTGCTGAAGTCTCCCAGCTCAGGCTGACACTTTTCTACACCATGGATGAACCCCAGCCTGCGTGACCCCAGCCTGCGTGACCCCAGCCTGCGTGACCCCAGCCTGCGTGACCCCAGTCTGCGTGACCCCAGCCTGCGTGACCCCAGCCTGCGTGACGGAATGTGGCAGGGAAGCATAGCTGGCTTCTGGTCCCACTGTGTAATTATCGTGTACAACATGGTAGCAGCACACTGCCGATGTGTCCATTTATTGTTCAATAAAACAGAAACTGTTTCAGAGGACGCCTCCAGGCTCTCTCTCCAGGCTCCCTCTCCAGGCTCCCTCTCCAGGCTCCCTCTCCAGGCTCCTTAATTTCTCCTGTACGATCACTTAACCTCCCATCGCGATCTCTCAAATAATACCCTTCCACACTTCCTCTTACACAACCCTTGCTCTGTGATTCCTTTCCCATAACATCCTTCCCTCTCTCCTTGTTCTTATTTTTCTTCTTGTTATTCTATCTCTCCTCGACCCTCCTTATCTCCTTGCCCATCTCTTTTTTTCTTTGCCCCTTAACATCTTGCAAGCTTAGCACTAACATCTGCTAACTACCACACTGGTTTCAGGTTCCTGAGAGAGGGCTAAGCGTGATACACCTTGCTGGTTCCTACCTGAGAGGTGCTGCGCAAGCCCCAACACCTGTGCAGAAGAGAGAGAGAAAATGTTAATCCTGCAGGAGGAAAATGATGATGAACATTATGTTGATTCATGATGATTATGGAGTAAGGAAGAAGAGGAGGAAGATGGAAGAGAAAGAGGGAGAAACGGTGCAGGACGTGGAGAAAATGAACGAGTAAAAAGGAGATATCTCAAATTAATGTAGTATCCTTTTTTTGTGCTTGAGGTTATTGGCTTGAGTGACTTGTGTTTCTGTTACAGCGTTGGATTCCAAGTGTTGGTGTGTATGGGCGATTAGATTTTTTTTTTGTCAGAAGCACTGACTCACCCATCAGTCAAAGCGAAATAAATTTTTTATTGATTAAACTATAAAGGTGGTCAGTCAAACTTACCTAAAGAAGAAACAGAATTCCAGGAGAGGGATCAGTGACTTACAAGACTTACAAGAATTACCAGAATACTCACCTAATCCTGTACCAGGCGAAAACTCGTCAATCAATAACCTCTTATTAAAGTCAGACAATGACGGCGGAATTGTGTTAGTCAGTTTAGTATCATTATTATGCCTCCCATACCCATCCTGGAGGCGGTAATGGATACAGGGGCTCATAATGGGTCTAGTGACAGGGCCTCAATGTTTTGATAGCTAAGCAAATTAATATTCTTGCAACAATCGTGATTAATTGTTTGTTTGTGTAGACGTGAATTAGATGGACAAATTTCTTCTGATGTGGGTCATGGTACTGCGATGGTTCGCACCGTGTTGTACTGCGATGGTTCGCTCCGTGTTGTATTGCGATGGTTCGCTCCGTGTTGTACTGCGATGGTTCGCTTCGTGTTGTATTGCGATGGTTCGCTCCGTGTTGTACTGCGATGGTTCGCTCCGTGTTGTACTGCGATGGTTCGCTCCGTGTTGTATTGCGATGGTTCGCTCCGTGTTGTACTGCGATGGTTCGCTCCGTGTTGTATTGCGATGGTTCGCTCCGTGTTGTACTGCGATGGTTCGCTCCGTGTTGTACTGCGATGGTTCGCTCCGTGTTGTACTGCGATGGTTCGCTCCGTGTTGTACTGCGATGGTTCGCTTCGTGTTGTACTGCGATGGTTCTCTCCGTGTTGTACTGCGATGGTTCGCTCCGTGTTGTACTGCGATGGTTCGCTCCATGTTGTACTGCGATGGTTCGCTCCGTGTTGTACTGCGATGGTTCGCTCCGTGTTGTATTGCGATGGTTCGCTCCGTGTTGTACTGCGATGGTTCGCTCCGTGTTGTACTGCGATGGTTCGCTCCGTGTTGTACTGCGATGGTTCGCTCCGTGTTGTATTGCGATGGTTCGCTCCGTGTTGTACTGCGATGGTTCGCTCCGTGTTGTATTGCGATGGTTCGCTCCGTGTTGTACAGCGATGGTTCGCTCCGTGTTGTACTGCGATGGTTCGCTCCGTGTTGTATTGCGATGGTTCGCTCCGTGTTGTACTGCGATGGTTCGCTCCGTATTGTACTGTGATGGTTCGCTCCGTGTTGTACTGCGATGGTTCGCTCCGTGTTGTACTGCGATGGTTCGCTCCGTGTTGTACTGCGATGGTTCGCTCCGTGTTGTACTGCGATGGTTCGCTCCGTGTTGTACTGCGATGGTTCGCACCGTGTTGTATTGCGATGGTTCGCTCCGTGTTGTACTGCGATGGTTCGCACCGTGTTGTATTGCGATGGTTCGCTCCGTGTTGTACTGCGATGGTTCGCACCGTGTTGTATTGCGATGGTTCGCTCCGTGTTGTACTGCGATGGTTCGCACCGTGTTGTACTGCGATGGTTCGCTCCGTGTTGTACTGCGATGGTTCGCTCCGTGTTGTACTGCGATGGTTCGCTCCGTGTTGTACTGCGATGGTTCGCACCGTGTTGTATTGCGATGGTTCGCTCCGTGTTGTACTGCGATGGTTCGCACCGTGTTGTATTGCGATGGTTCGCTCCGTGTTGTACTGCGATGGTTCGCAAAGTGTTGTACTGCGATGGTTCGCTCCGTGTTGTACTGCGATGGTTCGCTCCGTGTTGTACTGCGATGGTTCGCTCCGTGTTGTACTGCGATGGTTCGCTCCGTGTTGTACTGCGATGGTTCGCAAAGTGTTGTACTGCGATGGTTCGCAAAGTGTTGTACTGCGATGGTTCGCACCGTGTTGTACTGTGATGGTTCGCACCGTGTTGTACTGTGATGGTTCGCACCGTGTTGTACTGCGATGGTTCGCTCCGTGTTGTACTGCGATGGTTCGCACCGTGTTGTACTGCGATGGTTCGCTCCGTGTTGTACTGCGATGGTTCGCTCCGTGTTGTACTGCGATGGTTCGCTCCGTGTTGTATTGCGATGGTTCGCTCCGTGTTGTACTGCGATGGTTCGCTCCGTGTTGTACTGCGATGGTTCGCACCGTGTTGTACTGCGATGGTTCGCTCCGTGTTGTACTGCGATGGTTTGCACCGTGTTGTACTGCGATGGTTCGCACCGTTTTGTACTGCGATGGTTCGCACCGTGTTGTACTGCGATGGTTCGCACCGTGTTGTACTGCGATGGTTCGCACCGTGTTGTAATTATTTCGTGAGATGCTGACACACTTTCCCATTTGTTGAAAGAAAAATATTAACTCGGTTTCTATAAAAGGTGTCCTTGTCAACTAGACTATTTCTGCTAAAAAAAGGCAAACGTACAAAACATACATGTGTGTGTGTAAGGAGTCTTGATTATATAACTATCCATACATAAAGGTTAAAGTTCTTCCCACTCCTCCACAACAATTGGAAGGCAGACTGGTACCCAACTCATTGCGGAAAGAATCAATGTCGCATAAGCTTCGAGAAATCCTGCTCCTCCTGCTCTTGACAACACATGAGTAACAACACTGTTGGCTTTATTTTCCACGTAACGAGCACAGAGTGAGTGTTTACCTTCCTGACGCTAACAACGCTCTTTCCTGCCATGCGAGGCGCCATGGATGACAGACGCCGGCTTGTTGAATCCGACCTCATACACAACTGTCCTATCATAAGACTTATATCCTCTAATCTGTATCCGATTCTCTCTGTCAGTATATCTCCAGTTGCCCCAATCTTCATGGCCAACGTGACACCTGATCTTGGTCTCCTCTTGTTCTCCTCATGTCGTGACCTTGGCTACCTTCTCGTCATGTCCTGACCTTGGCTACCTTCTCCTCATGTCCTGACCTTGGCTACCTTCTCCTCATGTCGTGACCTTGGCTACCTTCTCCTCATGTCCTGACCTTGGCTACCTTCTCCTCATGTCGTGACCTTGGCTACCTTCTCCTCATGTCCTGACCTTGGCTACCTTCTCCTCATGTCCTGACCTTGGCTACCTTCTCACTACCCAATAACCTGAGCTGGCTCTTAGCTGTCTCCTTTTTCTTTCTGATTCGCGACTTGAGTTTGGTTCAGGACGACCCAAAACGCTAACACAGTTTTTTTTCCCCCTTTCCTGTTTATGCGTTATTAGCGATTCCTTCGTTCTTTTAATTTATCATAATATTCATACCATCATGCCCATTTAAGATCATGCATCATGCCCATCCAAGATCATGCAACACACCTGTCATAAACATTGCCTCACAAGCCCAAATCAGCCAATCCAAATCCCTCTTAAAATTTAACAAGGTTACAAGCAAACCGTAGTTGCTCGTCTCTGGAAATAACGTTATTGCACTCGATTGGAAATTTATTCGTATTCGTTAATTTCAAACGAGAAAAAAAGCGTAATTTAATAACTGTTTGGAGAGCGAACGATAACAACAAGCGCTTTATATTTTACACGTAATGACCATTCATACATGATAATTGAATTATTTGTTTTATAGAGTGAATTTTAATTAAGACGATTACTGTGTAAAGGGGATGTGCTATATACACTGAAAGGTGCATGTCTATCAGTGTATATACACTGAAAGGTGTATGTCTCTCAGTGTATATACACTGAAAGGTGTATGTCTCTCAGTGTATATACACTGAGAGCTCACTTTAATTCATTCTTCATGAATTAAAGTATTGATAACCCCTCTGATCAGTCGATAGATTCTAAACCTAATTAATACCGATGACATGTACAGTACTCTGGATACGACCATCAGCGTCTCCTGACTCCTTGTTCAGCTCTATAGTATCTTTGAAATGGTGGAAACTGAACACAGTTGAGGGACTGACCCTCAACTTCATTCTTCAGGCTGAATGACTGATCACATTATGTCCAAGTCTCCACGACTTCTGCTGTCTCCTCTGTATTTCGACTGAAGAAGTTTGCTGAATAGCTAAACGTTTGGCCACTGATGGCACCAAGCAGCTGCACATGTGTCTTACTCATCTGCTTCAAGATCAGCAAGACTTCAGGTTCAGGAATACCTAAGGTTCGTCAGTGTTTCAGTTCAATGCTTCGGGTTCAACACTGCTTTAGGTTCAACACTGCTTCAGGTTCAATACTGCTTCAGGTTCAATACTGCTTCAGGTTCAATACTTCTTCAGGTTCAATACTTCTTCAGGTTCAATACTGCTTCAGGTTCAATACTTCTTCAGGTTCAATACTGCTTCAGGTTCAATACTGCTTCAGGTTCAACACTGCTTCAGGTTCAATACTTCTTCAGGTTCAATACTGCTTCAGGTTCAATACTTCTTCAGGTTCAACACTGCTTCAGGTTCAATACTTCTTCAGGTTCAATACTGCTTCAAGTTCAATACTTCTTCAGGTTCAATACTGCTTCAGGTTCAATACTTCTTCAGGTTCAACACTGCTTCAGGTTCAATACTGCTTCAGGTTCAACACTGCTTCAGGTTCAATACTTCTTCAGGTTCAACACTGCTTCAGGTTCAATACTTCTTCAGGTTCAATACTGCTTCAGGTTCAATACTTCCTCAGGTTCAATACTGCTTCAGGTTCAATACTTCTTCAGGTTCAACACTGCTTCAGGTTCAATACTGCTTCAGGTTCAACACTGCTTCAGGTTCAATACTTCTTCAGGTTCAATACTGCTTCAGGTTCAATACTTCTTTAGGTTCAACACTGCTTCAGGTTCAATACTGCTTCAGGTTCAATACTGCTTCAGGTTCAATACTGCTTCAGGTTCAATACTGATTCAGGTTCAATACTTCTTCAGGTTCAACACTGCTTCAGGTTCAACACTGCTTCAGGTTCAACACTGCTTCAGGTTCAACACTGCTTCAGGTTCAGCCTCGCCGACATTACTGCAACATTGATATCTGTTCTTCTCTGCTCTCTGGTTGCAGCTCCCAGTGGCCTCTTACTCCTCAAAATTGCAACACCGCTGATCATTTTTCAACGAACCATCAATTACCGGGAATAAACAAAAGCGAATCTCTTAGAAGACAATAACAATGTTTTGTATTATCTGTCTGTCTGTCTGTCTGTCTGTCTGTTTGTCTGTCTCTGTCTGTCTGTCTGTCTGTCTGTCTCTCTCTCTCTCTCTCTCTCTCTCTTACCTGACTGTAGTTGCGGGATCTCATTATTTTTTATACAGTTGCAGGAGTGAGGGGCAAAAGACTACTCTGTGGTGATCAATCTTCATCAGGGGGCAATATCCTGGTCTGCCCCTACTGGTTACCTGCCGAGGGGAGGGGCAGGTGATTCCCCTCATTATGAACTCATTTCCCTTCACGCCCTGAGGACCTCCTACGGGAGAGGAGATGCGGAGGGGGGAGAGAACAGAAGACAAGAGTCGAGAATAGGAGATGGAAATGAGAAACAACATAGGGCCGAGGGAGATGCGAGACGACGGTAGACGATGAAGGGGACGAGGAGGAGAGAAGAGGAAATGAAGGGAGCCGCCAGAGTGAATAGTGACCAGGTGAAGGGGAATGAAAGGAAGGGCAGTAATCACGGGCTGATCAGACGGCGAGAAAGAGGAGATGGACTGGTGTGGGGTTTCTGTTCTCCCATAAAGGATTGATGAATAAAGGGGAACGTGTGAACACAGAGGCTGAGACATAAGCCTGAAACACCACTTAGGGGAAAATGCACAGCAAGGGGCAAAACACACAGGAAGAGTTCAAACACACTAAGAGAGGGCAGTAAAACACATAAAGAAATGAAGTTAAAACACACAAGGAAAGGTAGGTAAAACACACAAGGAAAGGGAGGTAAACACATAAGGAAAGAGAGGTAAAACACACAAGGAAAGGGAGGTAAACACATAAAGAAAGAGAGGTAAAACATATAAAGAAAGGGAGGTAAAACACATAAAGAAAGAGAGGCAAAACACATAAAAAAGGGAGGTAAAACACATAAAGAAAGGGAGGTATTACAGAGGAAGGGAGGTAAAACACACACACACACAGGAAGGGGGAGGGGGTGAAACACACATAGAAAGGGGTTAAGTAAATGGGAAAGAGGTAAAAACACACAGAAAATTGTAAGTCATAAACAGGAAGAGGCAAAACAATGCATAAAATGATAAAACACACACAGGAAGTAGTAAAATACACACACACACAAAGAAACAAACACTGTAATTTTCTCCCACGCTTCTTGCAGCAATTTATAAGGATCCATGTTCATGGGTTAAGGGAGCTTGATGAAATAAGGAGCCTCTCTCTCCTCTCTCTCTCTCTCTCTCTCTCTCTCTCTCTCTCTCTCTCTCTCTCTCTCTCTCTCTCTCTCTCTCTCTCTCTCTCATCACCATCCGACACATTCTTCTCAAATAATAATGTAACATTTGGAGTTGACCTTCACCGTGGCTCAGCCTGGATGCAGTCCACCTTAGCTCTCACTCTTAAATATTTTCTGATTCTTGGTGACTCTTCGTGGGTCCTGGTGCTTGCTGATCGTCCAAGTGGCTCCTGGTGAATCATGGCAACTCCTGGTAATTACTGGTGATTTCAGTGGCTTCCTGGTGATTCCTGGTGATTCCTGGTGATTCCTGGTGATTCCTGGTGATTCTTGGTGATTCGTAGTCAAGCCTCATCAGGCGTTAATGATTATTGTAATTTCTGATAATTTTTTAGCATTTTTGGTGATTTCTTGGCGACTATTGGAGATTCTTGGTTATTCCACGATTCTTGGTGATTCTCGGTGATTTTATGTGAGTTCTTAATTCTTTCTTCGCGATTTCCTCACTGTACCCTGTGATTTTTGGTGATTTCTTAGCGATTTCTTGGTGATTTCTTGGCGAGTCTTGGTGCATTAAAGAAACTAACCCGGATTTCTTTGGCCCATGGGTGATTTATGCTGATTTATGCATTGTAAGAAATTCCTGGCGATGCGATTTCATGACTGAATTTTAGCGATTCTTCTCAAGTTTTGGCGAATTTTGAGGATTTCCTCACTTTCTGTTTCTAGTGATTCCCAATAATTGCTCAAAATACGAGGCATCACGTTTAAGTTAGTGATCAAGTGTGTTTAACTTTGTGCCACTGTTTCCTATGTGTTATTACTAAATATGTGTTATTTCGTGCGTGTTTTTATTACGTTGGTGTTTGCGTCCAATTTTATCTTCCTGAAATATTGGTTTTGTGATTGTGTGCGCTGCTCTGAGTTATTCATTAAGGTTTTCTCGTGTTGCTATTAGTCCTTCAGTTATCCTTTCTGTCTTTCTCCCACTTCTCTTCCTTTGTCATATATATATATATATATATATATATATATATATATATATATATATATATATATATATATATATAACTCTTGAGTGTCCTCCGCTCACGCACTTTCTTCACTCACGCCTTCCTCTCTTCCTTTCCTGCCTCTATAACCTTAACTCATTCTCATTTGCTCTCTCTCTCTCTCCCTCTCTCTCTTTCCCTCTCCCTCCTTCCTGGCTCTCAGCACGTAGATCGGGTCATCGGGTCATGGAAATAAGTCCCTCTGTCTGACATTTTTGGGTTATCCTAGGTTCTCTACACATATGCTGCTATGTATGATAATCTATGTAACTGTATTTGTGTATACCTGAATAAACTTACTTACTTAATCAAGAGTCGAGACCTGTGTGACAGCAGAGAGGCTTAGTAAGCTTCACACACACAAACACAAACATGCTAGTGCTTGCCTATATCCTTTCATGATCTAAATTTGGCCAACTTGACTTCATTGTTGCAGTCCTGTCTTCGTTAGATACTCTTTGTACGTTTATTACATCCCATTTATTTATTCCTGGTTTCCATTTGCACACTTCAGTCATATCACCACAAATTCTACGTCTCTCTGTCTTTGTGGGAACGAGAAATGGGTAAGGAACAGGAGGTAAGTAGGTGAACGATGAAGGATAGATGGAGATGGAGGATAGATAGTAAGAGATGAAATAAAGAGAGTAGGAGAGGAGAAACTGACTATAGCCGGACACGAGATTTTGATTAGCAAGTGAGATATATAGGAGAGATTGAGAGAGAGAGAGAGATAGAGAGAGAAAGAGGAGGCTGACAGTAATCTCCAGGTTCACAACAACAGGAGAGTCTTCCATGTCATATCCTGCCTCAGATTAACTTTATCAACATCAACATGAAAGAAAGAGAGAGAGAGCACACGGAAAAAAGGTAATAAACGAGATGAAATGTGACCAGTAGCTCGGTGGTAGCACGCTGGGCTCACAACCGAAAAGACTCGGGTTCGATTGTAATACTGGACGAGACGTATTGATTGTCTCTTTACATCTGCTATCCCTGTTCACCTAAAATTAAATAGGTACCTGAGTGTTAGTCAGCTGTTGTGTCTGGCATCCTATGGAGTAACGGTATACCTTAGATAGCGATAACAGGACTTAGTGTGTAAACTGACTTGAATATAAAAAATTGAAGTTAAAAGAAGCTCACATAATTATTACAACCACGGGAAAGTGCTAGATACGTAGGGGAGGGGGTCATCCAGTACCTGGGGAATGGATAAATAATCAAGTTTCATCCATAAAGTGGAGGGTACCACCAGTTCTTCGGGCCAAGAGCTCTTCACCAGCATCAGTCCATTTCTACCGCCGAAGGGCTTTCGGCCATTTTCTCCAAGAGAAAAATAAATACAGATGCGATTAAATGCAGCAAAGTTAAAGGGATGGGTTGGTTCTCCAGGTGGGGCTGGTTCTCCAGGTGGGGCTGGTCCTCCAGGTGGGGCTGGTCCTCCAGGTGGGGCTGGTCCTCCAGGTGGGGCTGGTCCTCCAGGTGGGGATGGTCCATCGGGTGGGGCTCGTCCTCCAGGTGGGGCTGGTCCATCAGGTGCGGCTGGTCCTCTAGGTGGGGCTGGTCCTCCAGGTAGGGGTGGTCCTCCAGGTAGGGGTGGTCCTCCAGGTAGGGGTGGTCCTCCAGGTGGAGCTGGTTCTCAAAGCCTCGTTGATGGGTCAAAAGAACGTAGGAACGAAGGTAAACATTGCCTCTTCTCACACGGTCTTTGGGGAGGGCTGGGGCACGCGTCGAGGCACACGTTCCTGACGATGCTTCGGCTCTCTGAGAGGCAGAGTGAGAGTTATGTTTCTTGTTCTTAAACAAGTCAGCAAGTTATTTATTTTCCTGCTTGTGCATGTGGCACTACCAGTAGTGCCATTAACAGCACTACTATTACCGTTGCCGCTTCCACTACCGATATTGCTATCATCACTACCATCAACACTTCTAAAACCTGTACTTCTACTACCACCAATACCAGTACCACCAATACTGCTCTCGTCGTTACTGCTACCACCACTACTACTACCACTTATACTACTCTCACTAGTACTTCTACCACCAATACTTCTACCACCAATACTTATACCACCAATACTGCTACCATCAATACTAGCACCACTAATACTGCTACTAATACTACTACCAAAGCTAATACTACAACCACCAGCATTGCTACTACCACTACCAATACTACAAGCACTGCTACTACAACTACTAGATTCTACATTTATTACTAAAATTACTGCAACTATAACTGTATTACTTATAATGGTAACTACTAGCAACATTATTAACTGTTAGCATTAACACCATTGAATACTAGTGATACCACGCTTAAATTATACTAACTATATCATTAATAACTTCTCTTCATTACTGCGCTCACTACGTCTCCTGTGCCACTTCCTCGTGACGCTATTCCTTTGACACTTCTCCGTGCCACTGCTCTTTAGAGAGAGAGAGCTAGACGAGGTCCACATCTATCACCACTTAACCCAGCACAGAGAGAAATAGCCAGTGGTAAGTGATGTATATCATGGTCTTCCCACAGCACTCTGAGGGCAAGTATTAGAGAGAGAGAGAGAGAGAGAGAGAGAGAGAGAGAGAGAGAGAGAGAGAGAGAGAGAGAGAGAGAGAGAGAGAGAGAGACGAACGGAAGGAGGAAGATAGAAAGAAACAATATCAGAATTACAAGGAGAATAAACTGAAGGCACGTTGAAAAATAAATAAGGCAGTGACAGCACAGTGCTAAGTTTTGTTATGATGTTGATTGCTGAGAAACACACACATAGCGACTAGTGAAGAGGCGCGGTGAAGACCTGAGATTCGACCCTTGCAACCACAAATAGGTGAATACATAAAGGTGAGAACTGTCTCTCTCTCTCTCTCACACACACACTCACACACAATTTTACCTGAAGGCTTAGACTAAGATTTCCTTCACTTATTTTAAAAAATATCTTATTGCACCCAGTACATGTTAATGACTTGTTTCAATAACATATTTATGAAAGATAATTTACAGCTGTGTTCCTTGTTAAAAATTAAGCCAAATATATATGAAACCGGGTTAAGTAGGAGCCAGTTTGTGAGCCAGAGATCTGGCTGAACCGGTTGACATAACATCTCGCACGACAGTACGACAAGAAAGCCGGTTCTCAATCTAGTTGGTCGAGGAATACACGATCGCTGACGGAATGAAGCCACTGGGAATCATAATGCCGACGACTG
>WNWK01000062.1:137500-172500 GCA_009830355.1 Cherax destructor | reverse complement strand
TGATGGGGTGGTGACACAGTGATGGGGTGGTGACACAGTGATGGGGTGGTGACACAGTGATGGGATGGTGAAAAAAAAGTAAAAAGCTGCTTCCAGTGTACCCGTCATTCGTGCTCTCTCTCTCTCTCTCTCTCTCTCTCTCTCTCTCTCTCTCTCTCTCTCTCTCTCTCTCTCTCTCTCTCTCTCTCCACTTTCTGTCTCCACATTTACTATTTCTTTTCTTTTCAAAATCTCCTTCTACTTTATGTTGTTCTTTGTCACTGTCCGCTGGTGGGATTGAGGGAGATGGAAGGATGGAACAGAGAGGTAAAGAAGGGAGTAGCAGGGAGATGGAAGAGCGGGTAGATGGAAGGAAGAAGGAATTGAGTAACCAGTTGAAAGGGAGAGTGGTGGGGAGGCAGGAAGGGAAGGAGAGAGAGAGAGAGAGAGAGAGAGAGAGAGAGAGAGATATTGTTGCTGATTGTTTGTTTTTATCAAGTGTTAAAGGTCTCCCGGCGTCAGCGTCTCTTTCTGGCACTTACCCGACGGAGGATCGAGCCTTCACCATTCCTTGTGCTCAGCCGCCCACACGGGTGTAGTACTTCACCATATAAGGATAAATCAAATGTGTGCGGCATTCGTGTACACTTGGTGTGTGTCACACAAGTGCACATGTGTGTGTTTGCCTCGTCCATGTGCACTTCGTGTCATACATGTGCTCATGTACATGCCTATTCATATGCACATGTCATACATGCGCTCATGTATGTGCATCATACATGTGCACATGGTATGTGTTGTTTACGCCTACACATGTAGTGTGTACTATTCCTGTGCACACGTTGTGTACGTACTGAGCACAGACTGGGGCCCCCAGTGTGTAGGAGGTCGAGGGTTTTTGTACAAATAAACACAAATTAGTTTATATTTTTTTCTGAAAACTGGAGAACCAGGGAGGACAGGGAGAGAAGGAAGCTGAAGTGAAGTAGGGGATAGAGGAATGTGAATTGGAAAAGAAGGTAAAGAAAGAAGTGAAAGTAGACGTGATGGAGGAGGTAGAGGAGAAAGAGAGGAAGTGAAAGTGGTGGTGGAAGGAAAGAAGGAGGAGAAGGAAGATGGAATGGGTGTGGTAAACGGGTAAATGGAAGAGCAGGTGGAGCATGAGGAGCATCAAGAGGAGCAGCAGCAGCAATAACAGCAGCATCAGCAGCAACAGCAGCAGCGTGTAATGTGGTAAGTCAACAGCAGCAGCAGCAGCAGCAGCAGCAGCAGCAGCAGCAGCAGCAGCAGCAGCAGCAGCAGCAGCAGCAGCAGCGCCCTGTTATTGTTTTCGAGAGTTGCTAACCAGAGGGCTCATGATTTCACGATCATTCTTATACGATGTTCATGGGACAAATGTAAAAATAACCTTCATCACTTGTTATTCAGACAGAAGAGAGAGAGAGAGAGAGAGAGAGAGAGAGAGAGAGAGAGAGAGAGAGAGAGAGAGAGAGGTGATGGAGATTGGGAGACCTATCTGAAGCCATCTGCTGACACCTGTGCTGATGGGCTTGCAGACTAGGAGTGGCACTCACAGGAGATTTCGAATTACTGTAAATTGTAACCAGTGTTTGTTATTCCCTTCAGTCCCTTAAGTGTTTAATGAACTGATATATAATATCTCTGTGATACTGTATTATCTTCCCAGTGCCAAAGTGTTGATGTATCGAGGAATTATATTCTGTCTATATATTTACTGCTAGTATCATTTAAGTATTGTATTTCCTTATCAACTTGAAAATCACGTGTCCTCTTTAATATTTCCCCGAAACATAGGAGAGAAAGAAACTTACGACGACGTTTCGGTCCTACTTGGACCATTTGGGAAGTGGTCAAGTGGTAGGAAGAGAGGATTAAATGGTTTACCAAGGAGTCATGAGCTCTGATCGTTTCTCATAGGTAAGACAATGCGGTTCTGTGATCCACTTAGTAATTTAGTTAAAAATAGATCTATGAGGAGGATACGAGGGGTGATTATCGATCCACTCCCACTTTGTAGGGCAAGTGGTATGCAGCAGTGGAGGTCCTACTTAAATGGTGGGATTCACTTAAGTGGCGGTGATTATCCAATTAATTGGTAAAGGCTCTTAAGTGAAACAGACCCAGTTACCTTAAAATTGACCGCTCTTATTAGGCTACCAAAGAAAACAATTTCCATTATTGGAAAGAATTATCTTAGAAAAAAATAAACTTTGGTGTTCTCTTGAAGAAGTGTGAGTCCTGGTCTTAGTAGAGTTGTGAGAAGAGGTTGTAGCAGCGTGGAGAGTCACGCTGACCATTGTTGTTTCTGCCTGAAATGTAAAGTACATTACCTGTATATTGCAGAAAAGAAAGAAATTATTTATATTCGTTTTGACTTCAACCGGACCTGTGTGGCCGGCCAGTACCTAGTCCCATGTTTTCCCTGTGGAGGGAGAATTAAGGTTGTGGATGTGTGTGGTGGTGAAGTGCGACTTTGTATCCCGAAGCTGTCCAAATGTTCAGTGGCTTAATATAGTGCTGTCTGTCCGAGCTGTTTCCCGATGCCAAGACAGTTCGAACCCTAGCGACTGGGCCCAGTCAGTTAATAAATGAGGGCAGTCCCGTCTGTGGGACTGCTGGTGATAAGGAGAGGCTGCTGTTGGCTTACCTGTGTTGTGTTCTGACTGTCGAGTGCTGAGACTGGCTCTGTCTTCACTTGAAGGGAATGGCAAGAATGGGCAGTAAAGGACAGAAAAACTTGTTTTCAGTAGGGCATAAGAAAATGCCTCTTTATTAGGAAGGAAAAAGTAAAGCCTGCTTACTTATAAAGGTTGAAAAAAGTTTGTAAGAGACAGAACATTGATGGTTGGAAAATATTTAATAATGTTAAAAGACAACTTTTTTTTTTTGCCACATTTTGTGTCTCCGAAGAAAGAATCACCTTCACTGTCACTCAGACAGTTGCTGCCTTGCCAGAAGCATGCACTCAGCTGATGATTTTAGAGGACACAAAATGATGGTGACTCTAAAGCGGTGATGCTAGAGGGAATAAATGTTTTACACTGTTGACAGTTGTTAGTTGATGATGGTGTTGGGGAAGAGTGGAAAGGTGTTGATGTTATGGGTGATGTTGGCGTGTGAAAGTTGTGGCAGATACAGGAAATAGGAGGCAGGAATGTAAGAATAATAATAATTATAATAATAATAATAATATTAATAATAATTATAATAATAATAAAAGAAGAAGAAGAGAAGAGAAATGGAAAGGGATTATTAAGAGGAATAAATGAAAGAGAAGATGAAGAAAGAGAAAGAAGGAAGAGAGAAGGGAACCAAAGGAGGAGAGGAAGAAGAACGGGAGATGAAGAAGGAATAAGTAATGAAAATGAAGGAAAACAAGCAATAGATTCTTACAGACAAACATGAAAATCAACCAGCACTTGTACACGTTCCTAGGTGACTTTTCTTTACCCTCAGGTTATGTCAATGTCTCCTCTCCCTTCACCTCTCTTTATCCTCCAGTCTCCCTTCCCATCCCCCTTTCCACTACCCTTCCTTTCCCTCTCCCAGGTCTTCCAGTCTGCCGCAGCAAGCAATATGATTCTCAATGGGAATTAATTTCAGTTACTCCGTAATGGAAAATTTGAGGACATGAACGGAGTATAAAACACATTTTAACAACACAGTAGAGCAACAATGTGAAAGACGTAGGAGAGATAATGTCAGAGGATCTCCCCTTCAAGGAGCTCAACAGTGTCATTACCACAACTGCGAGGAAGATGATAAGATAGATAATGAGAACCTTCAAAACAACGAATGCTAAGCCATTGATGATCCTTTTTAAGTTACAAGTTTTCTCTAGGCTGGAATACTGCTGTACATCATCAGCCCCTTTTAAGGCAGACGAAATTGCAGATGTAGATAATGTACAGAGAACCTTCACTGCACGTATTAAGTACAGTCAAGCATCTTAATTATGGGAACGTTTGAAGTTCCTTGAACTGTGCTCCTTGAACTGTGCTCCTTGAACTGTGCTCCTTGGAATGCAGGTTAGAAAGGTAAATCAAAATTTGCATCTAGAAAATCCTAGAGGAACTGGTCCCAAATCTGCACACAGAAATCACTCCCTCTGAAACCAAAGACTCGGCAGATGATTCAGCATCGCTGTCCCAGTGAAAAACAAGTGTGCTATAGGGACACTAAAAGACAACACAGTAAGTGTAAAGGGCCCAAGACTATTTAGAAGCCTTCAATTATAAGTAAGGGAGATTATCAATGGACGCATAAGCTGTCTTCAAGAGGGAACTGGATAGAGTCCTAAAATCAGTTCCTGACCAGCCGGACTGTGGTTCGTACGTCGGACTGTGCGCAGCTAACAGTAACAGCCTGGTTGGTCAGGCCCTGATCCACCATGAGACCTGATCATGGACCGGGCTGCGGGGGCGTTGACCCCCGGAATTCTCTCCAGGTAGACTCCTTCACTCCCCATTCTAATCTCCCTATTTTTTCACCTCCCCCTCTTCCTATCCTCTCCTATCTCTTCTTCTCCTCTTTTTCTCTACCTCTGTTATATCCTTTCATCCCCTTTCTCTTTCCCTTTCCTTATCTCTCCCCTCTATTTCTAGTATATATAATTACTACTGTCTTCCCTATTCCCTCTATGTATCTTTTATTCTATCACCTCTCTCTTATCTTCCACTTTATTCCTCATTTATATTCCTTCTTCCTCTTTCCCTGTTTCCTTCTCTTTCAGTTATTTCCTCTTCCCTAATTTTTCAAACTCCTTTCTTTCTTCACGATTCTCACTTTCTCCTATTTCCTTAATATCCTCTCCCCTATTTATGTTATTGCTTTCTCTCTCTCTCTCTCTCTCTGCCTTCTTTATATTTTCTTCCCGTCTAACTCTTTTTTAACGTACCTTTCTTCTATCTCTTCTCTCTCTCTCTCTCTCTCTCTCTCTCTCTCTCTCTCTCTCTCTCTCTCTCTCTCTCTCTCTCTCTCTCTCTCTCCTCTCTCCTTTTTCTTCATTCCCTTTTATCCAACATCTTTTTAAATTTCATTTTTTTTTCAACTATGTTTGTTTGCATTTTCCTATTCAATTTTCTCCACCCATTTTTCCCGTTCACTTCCTCTGCTTCTCCCAATATTTCCTCATCTTCCTCCTTTGTTGGATTACAAACACACAGGCAAACATTTCATGTTGCAGTGCAGATGCTCCTTTGTTGAGTAATAAGAATCAACAACTGGGCGTCTACACTCCAAACTGAATTGTTTACTATCCAAAATGACACTAAAATTAACTTATGACACTGAGCTTGACTCTATAATTATTACTGATTCTGTGTCATCACTGAAGGCTCTTGACTCACATAATGATACGGATACTCAAAAATTTCGAGAAAAGGGGTTAAATGTATATTTATTTTGTGATTCCATCACACGTTGAATTATTCCTTCAGGATAGACTTGATAGTCGTGCGAAAAAAAATTCTCTGGACGAAAGTGTAGAGCATGACTTTGGTGTGTCTGTGTCTAGCATTAGGAATAACGTTAGGAGAGAAATAATGAAAGTGAATGTCATAGGAATGCAGTTAGAAGCCTGAGTAGATCTACCACTCACTATGATAACATGAACCCAGATGTATATACGGAGGAACTTGCAGTGTGAACAGGCTGACTGATGTTGCCAGGCTTAGGCTTGGTTGCAAGTACTTCTGGCAGTTTGGCTGACACACAGATGATGTTCATCTTAATTGCGAGGTATGTGGCCAGCCCCCTGGTAACTTTCTTGACCACTGTGTGCTTCATTGTCCACTTACTGAGGAATATGGAGACAGACTTAATAATAACATATGTGATATATCAAGGTATCCTATTCATAAAAATAATGCACCTGACATATTAAGGAAATTTCCCAAATTTGCTTGCAACAGATAAGACACGTGTAGTACATGAATGGTATGCAATACAGGCATGAAAATTAGACACATGAGATACCCAGATGTTGC
This sequence comes from Cherax destructor, assembly GCA_009830355.1. Taxonomy (NCBI): domain Eukaryota; kingdom Metazoa; phylum Arthropoda; class Malacostraca; order Decapoda; family Parastacidae; genus Cherax; species Cherax destructor. Next base: position 166,513 of record WNWK01000062.1, on the reverse strand, counting down.
ATATGTGTCTAATTTTCATCAAGACACGTGTAGCTGTATATGCAGATATAATCCTGTTAACCCTTTTGGGGCTTGGTTCCTATGCTTTTATGAACGCATATGCTCTTTTTCTACCTTTTACAGCAGGGGTTCTTAATCTTTTTTTACGATTACAGATCCCCAATGGATTGCCTAATACTTCGCTATACCCTCTTCACCAGACTGTCAAAATCGTTATCATTATCACCAGTCCTATTAGCTTCCAGTATGACTTCAAAAGATACCTACAAACAGAACAGTTGCAAGAAAATCGTAAGGATTTTATCATATATATTTATAGAAAATCGGCAAATTGTTCAGATATGGAGTCCCATACCCCCATTATTTGGACTCCATACCCTCAAGGGTATGGGACCTCTGGTCTAAAGGATGGATATGGGGTGTAAAATAAACTATTCGCTTCGGGGACAGAATCTAATCTAATCTAATAACTGCTTTCTTCTTCTTAGAGTTGAAAGAAGAGAGAGAGAGAGAGAGAGAGAGAGAGAGAGAGAGAGAGAGAGAGAGTAAAGCTTTTGAGGCTGTTGATCACGATAAAGAATTCGATATTGTTTATTTAGACTTTAGTAAGGCTTTTGATAGAGTACCGCACCAGAGACTGTTAAAGAAAGTGGCAGCTCATGGCATTGGGGGAAAAGTGCTGTCATGGATCGAGTCATGGCTTACCAATAGGAAGCAGAGAGTGTGCATAAATGGGGTTAAATCCGAATGGGGACTTGTAACAAGTGGTGTTCCACAGGGATCAGTCTTAGGCCCATTGTTATTTATAATATATATCAATGACCTTGATGAGGGAATTACTAGTGATATGAGCAAATTCGCCGACGACACGAAGATAGGTAGGATAATTGATTCAAACATAGATGCTAGAACTTCAGGAAGATTTAGACAAACTTAATTCGTGGTCAGAAAAGTGGCAGATGCAGTTCAATGTAGATAAATGCAAGGTTCTGAAGCTCGGGAGTGTCCATAACCCAAGCACTTATAAGTTAAATAACGTAGAACTTAGCCATACAGATTGCGAGAAGGACTTGGGGTGATGGTAAGCAGCAACCTTAAACCAAGACAGCAATGCCTAAGCGTACGTAATAAGGCAAATAGATTACTGGGATTTATATCAAGAAGTGTTAGCAACAGAAGTCCAGAGGTTATATTACAGCTTTATACATCATTAGTAAGGCCTCACCTAGATTACGCAGCTCAGTTCTGGTCTCCATATTACAGAATGGACATAAATTCGTTAGAAAACATTCAGCGTAGAATGACTAAATTAATACATAGCATTAGAAATCTTCCTTACGAAGAAAGATTGAAGACCCTAAAATTACATTCACTTGTAAGACGTAGAATGAGGGAGACATGATCGAGGTATACAAGTGGAAAATGGGTATTAACAGAGGGAATATAAATAAGGTCTTGAGGATATCTCTCCAAGAGAGAACCCGCAATAATGGATTCAAGTTAGATAAGTTTAGATTTAGAAAGGATATAGGAAAGTATTGGTTTGGAAATAGGGTAGTTGATGAGTGGAACAGTCTGCCTAGTAGGGTTATTGAAGCTAGGACCTTGGGTAGTTTCAAATTTAGGTTGGATAAATTCATGAGTGAGAGGGGTTGGATTTGAGTGGGACTCGCGCATGAGTGGGTAGAATTGTCAAAGATTATTTCTTGGGTAGCATTGAAAATTGGGTTGAGCAAATATTCTGTTAGTGGGACGGATTGTGAAGGACCTGCCTAGTATGGGCCAACAGGCCTGCTGCAGTGTTCCTCCTTTCTTATGTTCTTATGTTCTTATGATAGAGAGAGAGAGAGAGAGAGAGAGAGAGAGAGAGAAAGAGAGAGTGAGAGAGAGAGAGAGATCAACTCACTAGAATTCTACCTTGTGGCAAGAGCTGTTCCAGATCAAGACAATCAAAATAGTGACTTCACAATGTAGTGATGCTGAGCCTCAAAGACATGAGCATCCTCTGAGCCTCGTAGACGTGAGCATCATCTGAGGCTCTCAGAAGTGAGCGTCGCCTTGGAGAAGACGGTGAGAAGGTTGACAGTGTCAGGTAAACAAACTCCTCCGACCGGATATGTCAACTTTCTTTTTCACTTGGACACAGAGAAGACTTGAACTGTGTTTAACCTTGGCATCATATGATGGAGATGCTGCTGGGGGGGAGGGGGGAGAAAGAGTGGGTGTAGAGGTAGATGAGAAGGGGGGGGCGGATTTATTCGTATTAGCGAGTGGGAGGGTGTGTCAGGGGCCGGTGGGAATATTCCAGGTGGCCTTCCAGTCATTCCAGACTCTCCCTATTCCATCCCCTCCACTTTCTCCTCTCCCTACCCATATTCCCCCTACGATCTCCCTCCCAACGGCAACTGTTTTGGGTTGATTGTTTGCGCTGTGGTGTTTGTGCTTGGCTGATGCGCACACGCTTGTGTGTGTGCGTACTAAGAACATAAGAACATAAGAAAGGAGGAACACTGCAGCAGGCCTGTTGGCCCATACTAGGCAGGTCCTTCACAATCCATCCCACTAACAGAATATTTGCTCAACCCAATTTTCAAAGCTACCCAAGAAATAAGCTTTGACAATTCTACCCACTCATGCGCGAGTCCCACTCAAATCCAACCCCTCTCACTCATGAATTTATCCAACCTAAATTTAAAACTACCCAAGGTCCTAGCTTCAATAACCCTACTAGGCAGACTGTTCCACTCATCAACTACCCTATTTCCAAACCAATACTTTCCTATATCCTTTCTAAATCTAAACTTATCTAACTTGAATCCATTATTGCGGGTTCTCTCTTGGAGAGATATCCTCAAGACCTTATTTATATCCCCTTTGTTAATACCCATTTTCCACTTGTATACCTCGATCATGTCTCCCCTCATTCTACGTCTTACAAGTGAATGTAATTTTAGGGTCTTCAATCTTTCTTCGTAAGGAAGATTTCTAATGCTATGTATTAATTTAGTCATTCTACGCTGAATGTTTTCTAACGAATTTATGTCCATTCTGTAATATGGAGACCAGAACTGAGCTGCGTAATCTAGGTGAGGCCTTACTAATGATGTATAAAGCTGTAATATACCTCTGGACTTCTGTTGCGATTGCAGGGGTCGCTTCACAGCTCCTGGCTCCTGTGTTTGTGTGTGCGTGTGTGTGTGTGTGTGTGTGTGTGTTTGTGTGTGTGTGTGTGTGTGAGTGTGTGTTTACTCATATGTTATTGTGAAGATCGAGCTCCGGCTCTTGGTACCGGGATTAAATTAACAATAGGCTGGGGTGATACCTTCCCTCTCCTGTGAGTTTTGTGGTATTGGTAATTGAACTCTTATACTCTCTCCACTACTTCCTTCTCTCATGCTTTTATCTCGTTTACTACCTCCTCTACGTTTAAGAACAAGAGCCGGAGCTCGATCTTCACAATAACATACTGTTCCCCCTCTCTCTCTTCCTACCTTCTTGCGTTCCCGTCATTCACCGCCTCCATTACTTCCTACCTTCCCATGTTCTCTTAACTCACTGCCTCCACTACCTCTTACCGTTCTGTGTTCTCTTTATTCACTGCCTCCACTACTTCCTTCCAGCGGTTCCTTCACTCAATGCTTCCTTCCAGTGGTTCCTTCACTCACTGTTTCCTTCCAGCGGTTCCTTCACTCAATGCTTCCTTCCAGCGGTTCCTTCACTCACTGTTTTCACGCTGAAGAAGTTCTAGCCAAAATCTCCTTGGCTTACCTGTGTGTTTTGTTTCAGTATGTGTCCCTATATCCAGATTCCACCACACTGTGTCTCCTCGTCACTGTATGCTCTTGTCCTGGTCCCATCCTATTTTATGTCTCTGTCCTGCTCGCACGCCGCTGCATCTCTTGATTCTATTTCCACTTCATTTATATCCATTTTTATATCCAATTTATTTAACGTGTCTCCATGTATCCGCTTTCTTAATACCTCCGAACATATTATATCTTGTGAAAATAATATGTTTGAGTCTGTTTGGCAGTGTTGTGACAGTTGTTTAACGTTGTCTTCAAAGTTCACAGCCTTCATCTCCGGAGAGTCGTATGCTTTCCTTTGTCTCAAGATGTTTACAGACTGGCGCTGCCTAGATGCTAGGGTGTTTATCTCCTTAAGCTTAGGTTTGGAACGCTATTAGTAACGTCTTACTGTTTGTACTACTTGTGTTATAGTTCGGGTGTTCACGGGTGCTCTGTGTTGTGTCTTCTTGGCTCGTCTGTGTGTATGTCATATATCTTAGGTATTGGCTTGCTTGTTTGGGGTCTCGTAACTAGCACTTGGTCACCTACTTTCATGTACATTAGTCGCGAGTGAATATATATTTTTAACACATCGACATTATCCACTAAGGGATGGTGATCCAAAGAAGAAAACATTTTGGCTATCACTCAGGCCTTCGCTGTGTTTACATAATTGCAGAGACATCTCATGATCGAATGATCCAACGAATTTCAGCATTTAAACATTTAACATTTCAACATTTAGGCATTTAAAACATCCGGCATTTAAAACATTTCAGCAGCACGTGATATTAAACAAAAACATTCGCTTCCACACCTCTCTAACACACTCGCAAATTCCTGTCGGATGCTCAAGCCCATGACTCTGAAAACTCCATTCACATCCTCCTTTAAACCCTCAAACGTCCCCTGCATCTTTCATCCACCTTCTCCACATGGCCAAAAATCTTCTCAGTAATCCTCTCCTCCTCTTTCAGTCATCCCTTTCCATACCGTCATACCATGTTCTAATTTCTTCAGTCATTATCCTCTGTATAATATTCACACCACACTGACACGACAACTCCAAAGCCTCCAGCTTCTTCCTTGTTGCAAAATTCAAAGACCGACTAATTCAATTTCGACGAGTAATTCAATTTCGCATTTATCTATGATCCTGAGTGAGAGAATCGGAGCATCCTCTTTGACACAGAACTTTAACCAGGTGGTGTTGTTCGTAAGTCTGAGGACTTGGTTGAAATTCTCCCTCAAAGGGAATGTTCTCATTCTCTCAGATACGATGGTCTCATTCTCTCAGATACGATGGTCTCATTCTCTCAGATACGATGGTCTCATTCTCTCAGATACGATGGTCTCATTCTCTCAGATACGATGGTCTCATTCTCTCAGATACGATGGTCTCATTCTCTCAGATACGATGGTCTCATTCTCTCAGATACGATGGTCTCATTCTCTCAGATACGATGGTCTCATTCTCTCAGATACGATGGTCTCATTCTCTCAGATACGATGGTCTCATTCTCTCAGATACGATGGTCTCATTCTCTCAGATACGATGGTCTCATTCTCTCAGATACGATGGTCTCATTCTCTCAGATACGATGGTCTCATTCTCTCAGATACGATGGTCTCATTCTCTCAGATACGATGGTCTCATTCTCTCAGATACGATGGTCTCATTCTCTCAGATACGATGGTCTCATTCTCTCAGATACGATGGTCTCATTCTCTCAGATACGATGGTCTCATTCTCTCAGATACGATGGTCTCATTCTCTCAGATACGATGGTCTCATTCTCTCAGATACGATGGTCTCATTCTCTCAGATACGATGGTCTCATTCTCTCAGATACGATGGTCTCATTCTCTCAGATACGATGGTCTCATTCTCTCAGATACGATGGTCTCATTCTCTCAGATACGATGGTCTCATTCTCTCAGATACGATGGTCTCATTCTCTCAGATACGATGGTCTCATTCTCTCAGATACGATGGTCTCATTCTCTCAGATACGAGGGAATTACTAGTGATATGAGCAAATTCGCCGACGACACGAAGATAGGTAGGATAATTGATTCAAACATAGATGTCATAGAACTTCAGGAAGATTTAGATTTAGACAAACTTAATTCGTGGTCAGAAAAGTGGCAGATGCAGTTCAATGTAGATAAATGCAAGGTTCTGAAGCTCGGGAGTGTCCATAACCCAAGCACTTATAAGTTAAATAACGTAGAACTTAGCCATACAGATTGCGAGAAGGACTTGGGGGTGATGGTAAGCAGCAACCTTAAACCAAGACAGCAATGCCTAAGCGTACGTAATAAGGCAAATAGATTACTGGGATTTATATCAAGAAGTGTTAGCAACAGAAGTCCAGAGGTTATATTACAGCTTTATACATCATTAGTAAGGCCTCACCTAGATTACGCAGCTCAGTTCTGGTCTCCATATTACAGAATGGACATAAATTCGTTAGAAAACATTCAGCGTAGAATGACTAAATTAATACATAGCATTAGAAATCTTCCTTACGAAGAAAGATTGAAGACCCTTAAATTACATTCACTTGTAAGACGTAGAATGAGGGAGACATGATCGAGGTATACAAGTGGAAAATGGGTATTAACAAAGGGGATATAAATAAGGTCTTGAGGGTATCTCTCCAAGAGAGAACCCGCAATAATGGATTCAAATTAGATAAGTTTAGATTTAGAAAGGATATAGGAAAGTATTGGTTTGGAAATAGGGTAGTTGATGAGTGGAACAGTCTGCCTAGTAGGGTTATTGAAGCAAGGACCTTGGGTAGTTTTAAATTTAGGTTGGATAAATTCATGAGTGAAAGGGGTTGGATTTGAGTGGGAATTGCACATGAGTAAATAAAATTATCAAAGCTTATTTCTTGGGTAGCATTGAAAATTAGGTTGAACAAATATTCTGTTAGTGGGATGGAATGTGAAGGACCTGCCTAGAATGGGCCAACAGGCCTGCTGCAGTGTTCCTCCTTTCTTATGTTCTTATGTTCTTATGTCTCATTCTCTCAGATACGATGGTCTCATTCTCTCAGATACGATGGTCTCATTCTCTCAGATACGATGGTCTCATTCTCTCAGATACGATGGTCTCATTCTCTCAGATACGATGGTCTCATTCTCTCAGATACGATGGTCTCATTCTCTCAGATACGATGGTCTCATTCTCTCAGATACGATGGTCTCATTCTCTCAGATACGATGGTCTCATTCTCTCAGATACGATGGTCTCATTCTCTCAGATACGATGGTCTCATTCTCTCAGATACGATGGTCTCATTCTCTCAGATACGATGGTCTCATTCTCTCAGATACGATGGTCTCATTCTCTCAGATACGATGGTCTCATTCTCTCAGATACGATGGTCTCATTCTCTCAGATACGATGGTCTCATTCTCTCAGATACGATGGTCTCATTCTCTCAGATACGATGGTCTCATTCTCTCAGATACGATGGTCTCATTCTCTCAGATACGATGGTCTCATTCTCTCAGATACGATGGTCTCATTCTCTCAGATACGATGGTCTCATCGACATGGTCTCATTCTCTCAGATACGATGGTCTCATTCTCTCAGATACGATGGTCTCATTCTCTCAGATACGATGGTCTCATTCTCTCAGATACGATGGTCTCATTCTCTCAGATACGATGGTCTCATTCTCTCAGATACGATGGTCTCATTCTCTCAGATACGATGGTCTCATTCTCTCAGATACGATGGTCTCATTCTCTCAGATACGATGGTCTCATTCTCTCAGATACGATGGTCTCATTCTCTCAGATACGATGGTCTCATTCTCTCAGATACGATGGTCTCATTCTCTCAGATACGATGGTCTCATTCTCTCAGATACGATGGTCTCATTCTCTCAGATACGATGGTCTCATTCTCTCAGATACGATGGTCTCATTCTCTCAGATACGATGGTCTCATTCTCTCAGATACGATGGTCTCATTCTCTCAGATACGATGGTCTCATTCTCTCAGATACGATGGTCTCATTCTCTCAGATACGATGGTCTCATTCTCTCAGATACGATGGTCTCATTCTCTCAGATACGATGGTCTCATTCTCTCAGATACGATGGTCTCATTCTCTCAGATACGATGGTCTCATTCTCTCAGATACGATGGTCTCATTCTCTCAGATACGATGGTCTCATTCTCTCAGATACGATGGTCTCATTCTCTCAGATACGATGGTCTCATTCTCTCAGATACGATGGTCTCATTCTCTCAGATACGATGGTCTCATTCTCTCAGATACGATGGTCTCATTCTCTCAGATACGATGGTCTCATTCTCTCAGATACGATGGTCTCATTCTCTCAGATACGATGGTCTCATTCTCTCAGATACGATGGTCTCATTCTCTCAGATACGATGGTCTCATTCTCTCAGATACGATGGTCTCATTCTCTCAGATACGATGGTCTCATTCTCTCAGATACGATGGTCTCATTCTCTCAGATACGATGGTCTCATTCTCTCAGATACGATGGTCTCATTCTCTCAGATACGATGGTCTCATTCTCTCAGATACGATGGTCCATTCGTATGGTTCATCTCAGATACGATGGTCTCATTCTCTCAGATACGATGGTCTCATTCTCTCAGATACGATGGTCTCATTCTCTCAGATACGATGGTCTCATTCTCTCAGATACGATGGTCTCATTCTCTCAGATACGATGGTCTCATTCTCTCAGATACGATGGTCTCATTCTCTCAGATACGATGGTCTCATTCTCTCAGATACGATGGTCTCATTCTCTCAGATACGATGGTCTCATTCTCTCAGATACGATGGTCTCATTCTCTCAGATACGATGGTCTCATTCTCTCAGATACGATGGTCTCATTCTCTCAGATACGATGGTCTCATTCTCTCAGATACGATGGTCTCATTCTCTCAGATACGATGGTCTCATTCTCTCAGATACGATGGTCTCATTCTCTCAGATACGATGGTCTCATTCTCTCAGATACGATGGTCTCATTCTCTCAGATACGATGGTCTCATTCTCTCAGATACGATGGTCTCATTCTCTCAGATACGATGGTCTCATTCTCTCAGATACGATGGTCTCATTCTCTCAGATACGATGGTCTCATTCTCTCAGATACGATGGTCTCATTCTCTCAGATACGATGGTCTCATTCTCTCAGATACGATGGTCTCATTCTCTCAGATACGATGGTCTCATTCTCTCAGATACGATGGTCTCATTCTCTCAGATACGATGGTCTCATTCTCTCAGATACGATGGTCTCATTCTCTCAGATACGATGGTCTCATTCTCTCAGATACGATGGTCTCATTCTCTCAGATACGATGGTCTCATTCTCTCAGATACGATGGTCTCATTCTCTCAGATACGATGGTCTCATTCTCTCAGATACGATGGTCTCATTCTCTCAGATACGATGGTCTCATTCTCTCAGATACGATGGTCTCATTCTCTCAGATACGATGGTCTCATTCTCTCAGATACGATGGTCTCATTCTCTCAGATACGATGGTCTCATTCTCTCAGATACGATGGTCTCATTCTCTCAGATACGATGGTCTCATTCTCTCAGATACGATGGTCTCATTCTCTCAGATACGATGGTCTCATTCTCTCAGATACGATGGTCTCATTCTCTCAGATACGATGGTCTCATTCTCTCAGATACGATGGTCTCATTCTCTCAGATACGATGGTCTCATTCTCTCAGATACGATGGTCTCATTCTCTCAGATACGATGGTGGAAAACTATAAAACTGTGTTACGTATCCTGGCTCTTAACTTTGCCCTGAAAACTGAGAACAAAAATTCACTGGATTCTTTCAGCAGCATTTTGATAAGTTTCTATAAAATAAAAGTCACGATGATCATTATTATAGTTATGGGAAAGCAATAAACCCGTAAGGGTCCTACAGTAGTTGGAGACTGGGAAGCCATCAGGCTTGATCCAAGAGAGGGAGACAGAGGGGTGGTTTCAATTCCTCGGATCAAGAGCCCTTTCAGCAGCGTCAGGGTAACCACCCCATGATGGAAAAGTTACGCTAAGAATAAGGACCGAGACTTCATGCTATTGATTAAGTCTTATCTAATAGCGTACTCAATTACCCTATTGTCAGGGCTCATCAAGGACACACAATGACGCTACGCTCTTAAAGCTCTCATGCTAGAAACTCATTCTCTTGCAAACTAGCTAGAGGGATTAGCAATTTTCTGTTTTTTCTTTCTTTTTTTAATTTCTCGTAATTACATAATTAATCATTCATAAGATTTGATCAGTCAACAAATAAATCACTTTCACACAACATAAAAATATTGAACGGTGACGTGGTATTAATAGTACTAGTAATAACAGTGATATTAGTACTAGCACTAATGATAACCAATATACTAGTGATAGTATTAGGATTGTATTTAGATACTTGTTAAACTATAACTGGCCTGAAACCAATGATTATTATAAGTGTAAACTAGAGATATATGTTAGATATATTTCATAAAACTCTAAGCTCAGAACCAGGGTATTTTCTAAGTTTCCTATCCTATCAGTCCATCTGGCATCTATGTAATGGAAGAGGGACGATGAGAGAGCTCGACGACCCAACAGTATAGACCTGGTGCCTAGTAGTGGTTCCTGTCTGAGGAATGAAGAGTCTGGATGGTGACTAAAGAGTGCTGGAAGCAAGTTGGACATCTTCTGCAGGAGTCTGAGTAACAATTATATGGGCCCATGCTAGGCAGGTCTCACTCAAACCCAAACCTCACTCGCATATTTGTCTTGCCTATATTTAAAACTACTTGCTTGGCATTTTAATCACTGATAACTCTATTGCCGTACCATTACTTTCCTATATCCTTTCTAAATAAGAATTTATTCAACTTAAACCCGTTGTTTCAAGCACTCATATAGAACTAAACTTCTGAAAATTGAATGAAATTATTCGGGTAAAACACGGAGTGCCAGAGATGAATAATTTATTCTGGAAAAAACACGTTTAAGACGTCTGAACAGATTATTCATTTGGAACACTAAGAGTGATACGTGAACACACATTAAGTTGCTGAATAAAACATAGGTGCAACATCTGGGCGTCTATATTTGAGGCACGTCTCGCCAGAACAGCAGACTTTTATCACCGAGCAGACATTAAACCACACCGCCACAGACAGGAAAGTCCAACACATCTTAGGAAGGTTCCCTCTGTACAAAGCAAGAATAATCTCCCTGCTTATTTCTATATTTTATTTTTTTATGTTCTTTGCCTCTCGCCTCTTCATCGGAAACGGAGGAGGAGAAGCAAACAAGGAGAATAAACAGGGGGAGGCAAGCTTGATTACGAGAGAGCTTTCAAGGCTCTGGTCTGTGTTGACTCACAGTGCTGCCACCTTCCCCACCAAACACTATATTCTTCTTTTAACTTAATAATTTAATCTAAAATTGTCCAGGTTAGTCTTGCAAACTGTTTAAAAATTATGTTAAGATAACCTCACGTCCGGTCCATTAACTGAGAGTTATTTTAACTTTGGGAACTTATTACTGTGGGTTGGCAAGTGAGTCTGAGTTATGATGGGGAAAAAAACGTCATTTTAAAATGTTTTTTAGCAATGTCTGCACGCTTCTGACAAGGCAGCTGTTGAAAGAGTGATGGTGAATGTGTTTCCTTTCATTTTTTCTTGGGGGACGGGGAAGAGTCGAGATATTAAAAAATATTCCTTCATAACAGTGTGCTATTTACCCGGTACAGAATATTTTTTAGCTTATAGTTCGCGATGCTGATGAGATATTCTTAGATGCCGCAGGTTACTGTATTATTGTTAGTGTTTTGTACTGCTGTATTGTCACAGCTGAGTGTACTGTATCATTGTATGGTCACATCTGAGTGTACTGTATCATTGTATGGTCACAGCTGAGTGTACTGTATCATTGTATGGTCACAGCTGAGTGTACTGTATCATTGTATGGTCACAGCTGAGTGTACTGTATCACTGTTTGGTCAGAGCTGAGTGTACTGTATCATTGTATGGTCACAGCTGAGTGTACTGTATCATTGTATGGTCACAGCTGAGTGTACTGTATCACTGTATGGTCACAGCTGAGTGTACTGTATCATTGTATGGTCACAGCTGAGTGTACTGTATCATTGTATGGTCACAGCTGAGTGTAATGTATCATTGTATGGTCACAGCTGAGTGTAATGTATCATTGTATGGTCACAGCTGAGTGTACTGTATCATTGTATGGTCACAGCTGAGTGTACTGTATTAACTGTATGTTACAGCTGAGTGTATTGTATTCTTGAATGGTCACAGGTGTGAATATGTGAGTCGGTTAAAATCAGTACGAGTATATTGCATAAATGTATTTGAATGCATTGACTATGAAGTTTCTCTCTCTTTCTCTCTGTCTCTCTTTCTCTCTCTTTCTCTACAATCAATTGAATTACGAATAGAAATTAATTATATTATTAAGAACCTCGTTATCATCTCTTTTGTTTATCTATTCTCCACTCCACAGTTGTATCTCGTCCCAATATCCTTTCATTTTGCTTTCCCTAATATTTTGTTCTTGTTCTTTCTCCATTTCCTCGCGTTTCCCTTCCTCATTTTCTTTATCTGTCTGTCTCTCACCTGTCTCCTTTTCTTCCCTCTCCTTTCTTGTTTTTTCTCCCTCACCCTCTCTACCCTTATTTGTCCTTTTTTTTTCTTCTCTTTGTCTCCTTGCTTTCTCCTTACCCCCTTCCTTTCTTCCTCCCGTAACTCCACCTCCCCTTTTTTTCCCCTCCCCTGCCTCCTTTCTTTACCCCTGCTCCCTTCCTTCCTCTACCCCCTCCTCCCTGTTCCCCCTCAGCAGGGAAGTACAACAAAGACAAACATTGTAACGACCTAACTACACAAGGGCGGCATAACAAGCTATTGCCCTCCCTAACATGCCATTGTCAACACACTTTTCACTCCAGTAGGTAATGTACTATTTACTGATATATATATATATATATATATATATATATATATATATATATATATATATATATATATATATATATATATATATATAATATGAAATACAATCATAATGGCGATCTTAACAGTGCAAGACAAACCACGGGGGATACAAATCTTCACCTTAAGATCTTTCACACGTCTCCGTGCGTCATCAGGAGCTATGCAATGTTGCTATCATGCCAACACTGACCAGGATCTCTGACGAATGTTTACAGCCCCTTGTTGAATCTGTGCCTCGAAGAATTCAAGCTGTACTGGGGGTCAAGGGAAAGCCTACCCAGTATTAGAAGAGTGTACTTAATAAAATGGTCATTCGTCTCTTACGAACGGATCTGAAGTTCATAAATATTTCCAAGTCGTCTATTATTATTATTATTATTATTATTATTATTATAAATATTATTAATATAAATATATTATTATAAATATTATTATTATGAATATATTATTATTATTATTATTATTATTATTATTATTATTATTATTATTATTATTATTATTATTATTATTATCAGCAGTAGCTGTAGTAGCAACAGTAGCACTAGCAATAATAACAGTATTAGTATTATAGATAAGAGTATCATTCTTGCAACTCAGAACTAACATCTGCGCTGTTGTTCGTTTGTTTATCATATCTTCCTCCTCCTTTGTTTACCTTCAGTTAGCGTAGCGTCATCCTCCTACATCCATCTCTCTTCCTCCCTCCTGTTAGAGTCTCCCTCTCTTTATCCATCTGACCCTCTCCTCCCTCTTGATAGCATCCCCTCCCTCATCCATCTTTCCGTCTCTCTCCCTCTTCTTAGTGTCCTTCATTTATCCATCTCTCCCTCGCCTCCCTCTTCTTAGTGTCCCTTCATTTATCCATCTCTCCCTCGCCTCCCTCTTCTTAGCCTCCCTTCCTCTCCTTTTTTGTGTAGGTTTCCCTTCCTTCTTTTATTCCTCCCTCCTATACTTCCTTTACCTGATCTCCATCCCTTTTATTATGTGTCCCTTTATCTCTCGTTTTACCTCTCCCTCCATCCTTTTCTATCTTCCTGCCCTCACTTTCTTTATCCCTCATCTTTTCTCTCTTACTATAATCCTTTCTTCCTTCCTTCCCTCTCTCTATCTCGATCACTTTCAGTGGAAATCTTTCTTTCCATCTCCCATTCTCCTTCAGCCCTTCCCTTTCTTCCTTCTCCTCTTCTCCTCCCTTCCCTTCCTTCTCCTCCTCCTCTCCTTCCATATATCCTCTATTGCTTTCAGTTCCTCTCCCTCCCTCCTTCAATCCACATTTTTCCCCCTCTCACCCATCTCCTTCCTTCACTCCATTCCCCTTTCCTTCCCTTTCCCCTCATTCCCTCTCATTTACCGTCTCTCTCAATAACTTCGTTCCTCCCTTCGTCTTGGCTTCCCTTCCTCCCTTCTGCTCTCTCTTACCGTTTCCCCTCCTTCTCTCTCCTCCCTCCCTCCTTCCATCCCTCTCATTATTTTCCTTCTGCCTTCCTTCCTTCGTGAGGTCGCATGACGTCAGAACAAACATACCGACAAATTACAATCAAAGAAAACCTTACCTCTTCACTCCACTGTGTGCGTCTCCGTGCACTCACATGTGCACACACACACACACACACACACGCACACACGCACACACACACACACACACACAGGCTCGAGGGAGAAGTACCTCGGGGTGAGTATTGTACCGAACATATCACCTGAGGCGCACATCAGCCTAATAACTGCTACAGCAGATGAGTGTCTGGCAAAACTCAGCTCACAGTTCATGAATTTTAACGAGAAGTCATTCACAACACAATATACAGCATAGGTCAGGACCACAGTGGAGTCTGCAGCACCAGAATGGAACCCAAACCTGATAAAACAAGTCAAACATACTGACAAAAAGTGCAGAGGATTGCAACAAAACTAGTCCTGAAGCTAAAACTTAGACATTAGATGAAAGAAGGACCAGAGAAGACATAATAAAGATGAGAGGAATCCATAAGGAAGAAGGAGACAGATTGTTGGAGAAGCAAGAAACAGGAACATGAAGACACAACTGAATATTTAAAACACACGTTAATCACAAGAATGTTAGGATATTCAGCCTCAGAGTGGTTAGGAAGTGGAACGATCTGGACGACGAAGTGTTAGAGGCAGGATCAACACACAGCTTGAAGTATAGTTGTGACAAGGCTCACGAATCCAAGAGAGTGTGAACCCAGTAGAAGATAGTTGAAAGGTGAAGCCAGAAGCTGAGACACGACCAACTACATACAGGTACGCACAACAACACACACACACACACACACACACACACACACACACACACACACACACACACACACACACACACACACATCACACACACACCAGGGATCAGCTGACGTTGACGTGGTGGGTAGCAGAAACGAGGCTGACGGAGGAGAGGGAAGTAGGAGGAGGAGAAAGAGTGGAGGAAGAGGAGGAGAGTGAAGGAGGAGAGTTAACAGAAGAAGCATGACAGTGTTATGTGTAAAGGAGAAGAGAGAAGAGGAGAGGAAACGAGAGAAGAGGAGAGATGAAAAGGGAGGAGAGGAGAAAGGAGGAGGAGAGAGGAGGAGAACGGAGGAGGATAGAAGAGGGGGAATACAAGAAAACTATAGGAGGGTGAAGAACGTATGTGTACTCACCTATTTGTGATTACAGGGGTCGAGTTACAGTTTCTGGCACCGTCTTTTCGCTGGTCGCTACTAGGTTCAATCTCTCCCTGCTCCATGTGCTTTATCGTATCTCTTCGTAAAGCTATGTATGGATCCTGCGTCCACTACATCGCTCTCAAGATTGTTCCACTTCCTGACAACTCTATGACCAAAGAAATACTTCCTAACATCCTTGTGACTCATCTGTGTTTTCAACTTCCAGTTGTGACCCCTTCTTACTGTTTCCCATGTCTGAAACATCCTGCCAATATCCACCTTGTCAATTCCTCTCAGTATTTTATATGTTGTTATCATGTCTCCCTATCAGTCCAGTTCTTTCATGTCGTTTGGTTGATTTCCCTTAACCTCTCCTCGTAGGACATACACCAAAGCTCCGGTACTATTCTTGTAGAAAACCTTTGCACTTTCTCTAGTTTCTTGACTGCTTCAGCAGGTGTGAGTTCCATACTGGTGCTGCATACTCCAATATGGGCCTGACGTACACGGTGTACAGAGTCTTGAATGAGTCCTTACTCGGGAGTCGAAACGCTACTCTTAAGTTTGCCAGGCGCCCATATATTGCTGCAGTTATTTGGATGATGTGCGCCTCAGGAGATGTGCTCGGTATTATACTCACCCCAAGATCCTTTGCCTTGAGTGAGGTTTGCAGTCTTTGGCCCCCTAGTCTGTACTTTGACTACGGTCTTCTTTGACCTTGCTCAATCTTCATGGCTTTTCACTTGGTGGGGTTAGTAATGCCTGATCCTTATTAACTTGAATTCTCCGCATTATCTTCATATCGTCTGTAAACAGGGATACCTCTGAATCTATCCCTTCCGTCATGTCATTCACATATACCAGAAACAGCACCGGCCCTAGGACTAACCCTTGTGGAACCCTACTCGTCACAGGTGTCCACTATGACACCTCGTCACTTACCATCACTGTGTGTGTGTGTGTGTGTGTGTGCGTGCGTGCGTGTGTGTGTGTGTGTGTGTGTGTGTGTGTACGTGTGTGGCGTCTCCTTTATTGATTGAGTAAGAGGTGTGTTTTGTTGCTTAATTCACTCACTCTTCCTGTGTTTGCTTCACCTTTGTGTGTGTGTGTGTGTGTGTGTGTGTGTGTGTGTGTGTGTGTGTGTGTGTGTGTGTGTGTGTGTGTGTGTGTGTGTGTGTGTGTGAGAGAGAGAGAATCAATCCAAAATAAGAAAAAAAAAGCTGATGAACTACTCTTACGAAATTAAATGGATTATGAGGAACAAATTGAAGAATAAGAAGAAGAGGAGGAGGAGGAGGAGGAGGTGCGGGAGGAGACATAGGTTAAGAAGAATTAAGAGCATGAGGGAAGGGAAGGCGCAGACGTACGACGTAAAAGTGAAAGCATTACTTCCCTATAAATTTTAAAGTTAAGGTCAGGTAGAGAACTTAATGGAAAGTGCTAATTAAGTTCGGTAAAGACTGAAAAACATATATATATCAATAACAACACTGCACTAGCCAGGGTTCGAACCCATGTTGTACTGGTCCGACGTTGTGAGCGAGAACCACATGACGCCTTAAACCACAGGACTACCCAATCCTACAAGAACCAAGCACCCAGCGACGCTAGGTGTGTTACTCTTGGTCCCAGGACATACGGAGGTGTGGGAGCTTTCAAGCTAATTTCATTCTCATCCCTGTTTGGTGTACTAGCCTAAGAGCAGTATATATATATTATTGTAACCACGAACGAGGGATATTCATCAATAACAACACTGCACTAGCCAGGCTAGTGCAGTGTTCTTATTGATCAATACCACTCGTTGTGAATATATATATATATATATATATATATATATATATATATATATATATATATATATATATATATATATATATATATATATATATATATATATATATATATATATATATATATATATATATATATATATATATATAATATATATATATGGATAGTCAATACGAGTTACGAGGCGGGGCCAGGGCCGTGACTTAACCCACCTATACACAACTAGGAGAGTACAAGCAGAATAAACAGTCTCGCCACAGGAAGGTCGAAAATTAATCAAATATCACAAGTAATTATCTGAGGCAGAAAATTATTTCTCAGCTACGTTTTTGTCCTCTTTCAACCCAGGTATGTTTAATTAGTACAGTTTCTGTGTGTGTGTGTGTATATATATATATGTGTGTGAGTGTGTGTATATATATGTGTATGTGTGTGTGTGTGTGTGTATGTGTGTGTGTGTGTACTCACCCAGTTGTACTCACCTAGTTGTGGTTGCAGGGGTCGAGTCATAGCTCCTGGCCCCGCCTCTTCACTGGCCGCTACTGGGTCACGCTCCCTGCTCCATGAGCTTTATCATACCTCTCCTTAAAGCTATGTATGGAACCTGCCTCCACTACATCGCTTCCCAAGCTATTCCACTTCCCGACCACTCTGTGACTGAAGAAATACTTCCTAACATCCCTGTGATTCATTTGAGTCTTCAACTTCCAACTGTTTGTGTGTGTGTGTATGTGTGTACTCACCTAGTTGTGGTTGCATGGGTCAAGTCACAGCTCCTGGCCCCGCCTCTTCACTGGTCGCTACTAGGTCACTCTTCCTGCGCCATGAGCTTTATCATACCTCTTCTTAAAGCTATGTATGGATCCTGCCTCCACTACATCACTTCCCAGACTATTCCACTTTCTGACAACTCTGTGACTGAAGAAATGCTTCCTAACATCCCTGTGATTCATCTGATTCTTCAATTTCTTGCGTGCTTAGCTAGGTAAGGGTTCCAAACTGGTGCTGCATACTCCAATATGGGCCTAACGTACACAGTGTACAGGGTTCTGAACGATTCCTTATTGAGATGTCGGAATGCTGTTCTTAGGTTTGCTAGGCGCCCGTATGCTGCAGCAGTTATTTCGTTGATGTGCGCCTCAGGAGATGTGCCCGGTGTTATACTTACCCCAAGATCCTTTTCCTTGAGTGAGGTTTGTAGTCTCTGGCCCCTAGACTGTACTCCGTCTGCGGTCTTCTTTGTCCTTCCCCAATCTTCATGACTTTGCATTTTGTGTGGTTGAACTCCAGGAGCCAGTTTCTGATCCAGGTCTGCAGCCTGTCCAGATCCCTCTGTAATTCTGTCTGGTCATTGTCCGATTGAATTCTTCTCATCAACTTCACATAATCTGCAAACAAGGACACTTCTGAGTCTATTCCTTCCGTCATGTCGTTCTCACACAAGAAACAGCACCGGTCCTAGGACTGACCCCTGAGGAACTCCGCTCGTCACAGGCGCCCACTCTGACACCTCGTCACGTACCATGACTCGCTGTAGTATTTCCGACAGGCATTCCCTGATCCATTGTAGTGCCTTCCCTATTATCCCTGCCTGTGTGTGTGTGTGTGTGTGTGTGTGTGTGTGTACTCACCTATTTGTGGTTGCAGGGGTCGAGTCATAGCTCCTGGCTCATGTGTGTGTGTGTGTGTGTGTGTGTGTGTGCGTGTGTGCGTGTGCGTGGTGTTTGCTTGCATGATCCTAGGAAGATACGCTTGCATATGGTCAGCAACAACTTTCCGGGGAAGTACTACTCTTTTGTCTAATGAGTAAAAATCAACAGCATGTTAAACGTTATGCACTCTTGCAACCTTTATCATGAACATATAAACCTTATCGTTGTTTTTATTCCCTTTGCCTTCTTGCGTATTTCTTCAGCGTTCTTATTTCTCAAACATTTGCTGTCCATTTCTCCAGTGGGAAGTGAGTTAGAATCCTTCCTCCGTAGCTCTGTTAGTTACAGAGGACGGACAGCCATGTTTGTAAACAATGAGCTGATTATTCTGATTTCTGAGTACAAATATGTACCCCAAATGTTGAAGTTTCTTAAATGTACGTGGGTAAAGTATGTATGTTAAGAAATAAGTGAGTGTTGACACTGTGAATAAAGAGAATCAGGATGCCCTAGCAGTGGGCGAAGCTATGTTAAAGTAATTCGTGAGTCATTTAGGATGAATGATGTTAGGTTGGGATAAGTTAGAATAGGTTAGGTTAGAGGTATTATTAATTCGTGTGTGTCTGATTGAAAGCTAAATCACGAACGATGCAGAGAGAAAAAGTATTATATACTTGCTTTCAAGAAATGTGAAGTTTAGATAAAAGTGGAATGTGAAAAGCAGGGAATGAGTGCTGAAGGTAGATGAAGATTATCTGGGAAGTGTTTAGTGAATGTTTATGGAAGTGAAGATAAGACAAAGGTTGCGAAAGAAGCGTTAGTTGGGACAATGTTTCTAACTGCGCAGATCCTTGTCAAGTGACAACTTGATAGAGCTGTACCCAGGGCGAAACATCGTCCCGATGAAAACATGTCCTTGAACATGTATCATTTCTTCATGTGTATCTGCATTTGGATCCAATTTTTAGGTAAATTTGGGCTAAATGCGATAATTATTTTTTAAAGTCTTAAATGAAAAATTTGAAGACAGTTATGGAAAAACAGGAAAATTTAGAATGTCGGGTACAAATGACAACGAGAATCCTTGAGTTAGGTTCTGTAAGAAGTTTGATAACAGACTCTTCGGGTACCTCACTAATATGACGACATTCACGTGAAATTAGTGCTATTATTTTTTTTTACACAGGTTGAGACCTATAACTTAATTAAGTTGTCTTAAGGATGGAATTCCTTGTAGCAGCAACTGGCTCAGACAGCTGCATCATCTGTGTCCTCCTTAATTAGCTCTGTTATTGGATATGTTTTTTTTTTTTTCCTTAAAGAAACACCGTCCGCTGTGCCGAGGATTATAACTGATCCTCGTCTGGTTCATTAAGACCATTCGTAGTCCATTTTCTTTTCGCAAGGACCATTTCTGGTCTTCATCCCGGTTCGCAGGAACCGTGTGGGGGTCTGGTTAATCCTTAATTTGGATAGAAGTAGATAGTTTTTTTCTCAGCAGATAGCTTCGGTTTGGACTTAGAAAGTTTTCTGCTGTCTGTCTCATGTACTCAGCTGTATAATTCAACCAACATAAGGTTGCAGTTTCTTGAATAAAGAGTACTAGGCAACAAAACTTAGCTGCATCTCGTCTTGTATCGTCCGCGCTCTATGAACTTAAGTTTGTATGGGAGCCGATAATATTATCAACGAACCCGGTGTCCGTTGTCCTTGAAGTTATTTGCTCGAACTTAGTCTTCACTGTAGTTACGGTCGGCTAAGATCACTACACTTGATTCCGATCGTCCGATCATGTCGTTCGCTCTTCCTCTGTCCGATTGTTACAGTCGTCGCTAGTCGCCCGTCTCTCGGTGGGAAACCTCGGAATACCTCTACAGATGAGGTGACACACAGGTACTAGGCAACAGAAGAGCACTTGACAATACATGATGTTATAATGGTGCTTTAACAGAAAAATATTAGATTTGCCTAACACGGGCGGGTAGGCCTACTTGAGTGCTCCTTATCTTCTTATGGGAATTAGTAATTATAACCTTTAATGTTTGAGGGAAAGAGGGTACGTAGGAGGGAGGGAGAGTAGGTGTGATAGAAGGAAGAAGTGAAGGAAGAAGGAATAGAAGGGGGAAAGAATGAGTGAAAGAAAGATTTCGAGGTGAGAAGCGAGAGATACAAGTGATGTCAAGGGAAAAAAATGGAATTAACGAGAAGGATTAGAAGAAAGGAGGGAGGATAGAGGGGAGGGAGGGAGAAAAGGTGGATGAGCGAAGCTGGATTGAAAATGGAAAGAAAGGGTTAGGAGGAAAAGTTGGAGAAACGAAGCAAAGTCAGAGGAAAGAGGGCAAGTAGGAAGGAAAATAATGAAGGATGGAAAGAGAGAGAATAGACAAAGTCGGTTGAAGGAAAGGAAGAAGAGAGAGAGAGAATGTTGACTGCACAAGATAGTGAGGGTGGTGATGGTGACAGCACCAAGATAGTGAGGGTGGTGATGGTGACAAGCATCCAAGATAGTGAGGTGAGGAGCGTTAGTACAGCCACCAAGCACAGATTCAGGTGCACACATATTAAAGAAGTACTGGTGTGGTGACAGCACCAAGTAGTGAGGCGTGATGGTGACAGCACCAAGAAGGAGGTGGTGATGGTGCGACGCAAGAATGAGTGTGATGAGTGAGCAACACCAAGATAGTGAGTGGTGAGTAGTGATCAGTCCAAGATAGTGACGAGTGTGCTGTCATAGTGAGTCATCTAAATGATAGTGAGTGAGTTGCTTTAATGGTGACATAGCATATAATAGTAATTGTTTAAGTCGGTGATGGTGACAAGCAATCCAAAAGATAGTGAGGGTGGTGATGGTGACAACACCAATATAGTGAGGTGGTGATGGTGACAGCACCAAGATAGTGAGGTGGTGATGGTGACAGCACCAAGATAGTGAGGTGGTGATGGTGACAGCACCAAGATGTGAGTGGTGATGGTGCAGCACCAAGATAGTGAGGTGGTGATGGTGACAACACCAAGATAGTGAGGGTGGTGATGGTGACAGCACCAAGATAGTGAGGGTGGTGATGGTGACAACACCAAGATAGTGAGGTGGTGATGGTGACAGCACCAAGATATAGGGTGGTGATGGTGACACACCAGATGTGGTGGTGATGGACAACACCAAGATAGTGAGGGTGGTGATAGTGACAGCACCAAGATAGTGAGTGGGATGGTGACAGCACCAAGATAGTGAGGGTGGTGATGGTGACAGCACCAAGATAGTGAGGGTGGTGATGGTGACAGCACCAAGATAGTGAGGGTGGTGATGGTGACAGCACCAAGATAGTGAGGGTGGTGATGGTGACAGCACCAAGATAGTGAGGGTGACGGAGACGTTACGTACCAACTCTCACCAACACAACATTCACAAGAGTCGCCACATTCTAACAAGCACGAACTGGACACACACTCTGGCTGACACAACCATGAAGACAGCCACGTAGACAGCCACGTAGACAGCCACGTAGACAGCCACGTAGACAGCCACGTAGACAGCCACGTAGACAGCCACGTAGACAGCCACGTAGACAGCCACGTAGACAGCCACGTAGACAGCCACGTAGACAGCCACGTAGACAGCCACGTAGACAGCCACGTAGACTGGCAGCCACAAAAACAAGGCAACGAACTTATTTTTAATTTTAGATCATGCTTCGTCTTGCTGTTTCGTCTAGAAAGAAAAATTTGACGAATTTTCCGAAGGTGAGACGTTACTAGAAACACAGTGTGTGCTGTCAGTAGTGAGTCTGTCCTATATAACTGACAGTGTGCTGTCAGTAGTGAGTCTGTCCTATATAATTGACAGTGTGCTGTCAGTAGTGAGTCTGTCCTATATAATTGACAGTGAGATATTTCCTTAATAATTTTGGAGGATCGACAATCCTAGCATGCATATATACGTATTTTTTTTTTTCAACAAGTCGGCCGTCTCCCACCGAGGCAGGGTGACCCAAAAAGAAAGAAAATCCCCAAAAAGACAATACTTTCATCATCATTCAACACTTTCACCACACACATACATAATCACTGTATGAGTAAACAGGTG
Organism: Cherax destructor; assembly: GCA_009830355.1. Lineage (NCBI taxonomy): Eukaryota > Metazoa > Arthropoda > Malacostraca > Decapoda > Parastacidae > Cherax > Cherax destructor. Next base: position 143,488 of record WNWK01000062.1, on the reverse strand, counting down.
ATATGCAAAATAACCACAGTGAAAAACTGAAATTTCGAACGCTTTTTTATTTCTCTAATTATATATAGTATATATATATATATATATATATATATATATATATATATATATATATATATATATATATATATATATATATATATATATATGTATATGTGTGTGTGTGTGGGTGTGTGGGTGTGTGTGTGTGTATGTGGGTGTGTGTATATACACATGTGTGTGTGTATGTTAGTGTGTGTGTGTGTATGTGTGTGTGTGTGTGTGTGTGTGTGTGTGTGTGTGTGTGTGTGTGTGTGTGTGTGTGTGTGTGTGTGTGTGTGTGTGTGTGTGTGTGTGTGTGTGTGTGTGTGTAATGCATATTCATGTCCTTGCTGGATAATTTGCTACATTATTATATTTGTGTCAGGTGGATTCTCTATGCAGATTCAGAAACTTTTATAATGTTGAATATTCAGCTCCTCATTACCTAGTTTAACTTTTTTTCCACCATTAGAACTTTATATATTTTCATTTGGTAATTTATTAGAATAATCCCTCTCTTCTCTCTGTCTGTTTGTCTGTTTGTCTCTCTCTGACTGCTCTCTCTCTCTCTCTCTCTCTCTCTCTCTCTCTCTCTCTCTCTCTCTCATATAATTCCCTCTCGATTATTATAGAATTATTTTATTATTATATATATATATATATATATATATATATATATATATATATATATATATATATATATATATATATATATATTAAATTCTTTAAGAATAAAAATCACATAACCTTTATAAAAAAAGTATATAATTTAGACACATGGAATTTTTTTATTTTTTGTTCAACCAAAAAAAAAAATTATTCTCCTGGTGTCTACTCTATTTCTTGGTCCTCCTGTCCTCTTCAGTACTTTGGAGAAACTGGCCGATCTCTTTCTGACAGACTTAGGGAGCACAAAAATAGTGTTAGGCTTGTCGACACTAATAATGCTCTTTTCTGTCATGTCAGAGATCACAGTCATCCTATTGATTGGTCTTCCGCTAAAACTGTCTACCCTACGTCTAACTTTCACAGTCGCCGTCTGGTTGAATCTTCCCTTATACACAACTTTCCCTGTATGAATCTTAGCCCTGGCTTTGTCTTTGTAGATGCTTTCCTCTCCCATTACATTGTTAAATGCTCCAAACTTCAAAACACCCATGACTTAACCTGATTTCTTCCTCTTCTATCTCTTTCTCCTTTCTCCTCTGGGGTTTCTTTCTTTTCTTTTGCCTTGTATTTGTCATTTCTGATTTTATTTTCATTTTTCCCCCCTCTGTGTTGTTGTCCTTACCCTATGCGGGCCGCCAGCTTCATTGCAGTGCTCCTTTCCTAGAATATGACTGACTCCACTACTACTACTATCACTTCCACTACTACCACCATTATTACCCCACTTTCTTGTTCCCTCCCCTGTCTGCCTGCCTATAAATACCCCTTCCACCTGTCCTGTGTGTTAGTGTGACTTTGTAAATGGTCCAAGTCGGACCGAAACGTCGTCGTAAGCTCCTCTCTTTTATATGTGCGGGTTGTGTGTGTAAAATAGGGTTGACGGTGGTTTATGTTGCTCCTGGTTGTTGGTTGTGATGGTTGTTTATGTTGTTCCTGGTTGTTGGTTGTGATGGTGGTTTATGTTGTTCCTGGTTGTTGGTTGTGATGGTGGTTTATGTTGTTCCTGGTTGTTGGTTGTGATGGTGGTTGATGTTGTTCCTGGTTGTTGGTTGTGATGGTGGTTTATGTTGTTCTTGGTTGTTGGTATGGTGGTTATGTTGTTCTGGTTGTGGTTGTGATGGTGGTTGATGTTGTTCCAGGTTGTTGGTTGTGATGGTGGTTGATGTTGTTCCAGGTTGTTGGTTGTGATGGTGGTTGATGTTGTTCCTGGTTGTTGGTTGTTAAGGTGAGACTCAAAAATGTTCTTGTTAACTGGGTTAGTTTACATTAATTAGGTTCATTGATGTTGTTGCTGGTAGCGCCGTAATTATCCCTTTTCTCCCTAACCCACACCGAAAAAAATTATAAAGGGGCGAGATCTAGCTCCTGGTCCTGCCTGTACTTCAGCTTCTTCCACTTATTTGTCTTGTATTACATTTGGGTGAGTCAGTTTTAACTGTTACTATCTTCTTGTTCTCTCTTATTGGTCTCCCTTTTCCTTGTTCTCCCCTTTTGTTCTTCTTGTTTTCCCTTCTTGTTATTTCTTCTTGTTCCTCCCTTCTTCTTTGTCCATCTTCTTGCTCTCCCTTCTTCTTCTCCCTTCTTCTTCCTTGCTCTTGCTCCCTACTTCTTGCCACCCTCCCTCATTACCAACCTCTCTCTCTCTCTCTCTCTCTCTCTCTCTCTCTCTCTCTCTACCACCTTCCCTTCCTCCCTGCCATCCTCCCTCTTTCCCCTAACACCCTTCCTCCCTAACACTCTCCCTCCCTAACTTCCTCCCTCCCTCCCTCCCTCCCTGTCTCACTCTCTCCCTCCCTTCCTCCTTCTCCCAGGTAATTTGTCAGGGCTGGTGGCTCCCATCATGAATCTTGATCTGACACAGAGTGACACTGGAATTACACCCTCCCTTATCTCCCTCACTCCCTGCCTCCTTTCTTTCCCCATCCTTTAGCTATCTCTTTATTTTTTTCTCTTCCATCGTTCTCTCTTCTCTCTACCATTTGCTTACATCTTTTTTTTAATGATTTACGTCACATTTATTCCCGATTCGTCATGTTGTTGCCTTCTCTATTTTCTCTGTCATCTCTCCCTCTCTCCCCCTCCCCTCTCCTCCTCTCTCTCTCTCTCTCTCTCTCTCTCTCTCTCTCTCTCTCTCTCTTATTCTCTCTTCTTTCCTCATTTATGCTTCCTTGTTTGTTTTTAATTTAAGAGTCACAGTTATTCAATGAGTTGCTCCGTGCATTTTAAAAGCTAAACCTGTCTTACCTGAGCTCAGCTCATGCCTGCTCAGCTCATGTCTTCTCTGCTCACGTCTGCTCAGCTCATGTCTGCTCAGCTCATGTCTGCTCAGCTCATGTCTTCTCTGCTCATGTCTGCTCAGCTCATGTCTGCTCAGCTCATGTCTGCTCAGCTCATGTCTTCTCTGCTCATATCTGCTCAGCTCATGTCTGCTCAGCTCACGTCTGCTCAGCTCACGTCTGCTCAGCTCATGTCTGCTCAGCTCATGTCTGCTCAGCTCATGTCTGCTCAGCTCATGTCTGCTCTGCTCACGTCTGCTCTGCTCATGTCTGCTCTGCTCATGTCTGCTCAGCTCATGTCTTCTCTGCTCACGTCTGCTCAGCTCACGTCTGCTCAGCTCACGTCTGCTCAGCTCATGTCTGCTCAGCTCACGTCTGCTCAGCTCATGTCTGCTCTGCTCACGTCTGCTCTGCTCATGTCTGCTCTGCTCACATCTGCTCAGCTCATGTCTGCTCAGCTCATGTCTGCTCTGCTCACGTCTGCTCTGCTCACATCTGCTCAGCTCATGTCTGCTCTGCTCACGTCTGCTCAGCTCATGTCTGCTCAGCTCATGTCTGCTCAGCTCATGTCTGCTCTGCTCACGTCTGCTCAGCTCATGTCTGCTCAGCTCATGTCTGCTCTGCTCACGTCTGCTCAGCTCATGTCTGCTCTGCTCACGTCTGCTCAGCTCATGTCTGCTCTGCTCACGTCTGCTCAGCTCATGTCTGCTCAGCTCATGTCTGCTCAGCTCATGTCTGCTCTGCTCACGTCTGCTCAGCTCACGTCTGCTCAGCTCATGTCTGCTCAGCTCATGTCTGCTCTGCTCACGTCTGCTCAGCTCATGTCTGCTCAGCTCATGTCTGCTCTGCTCACGTCTGCTCAGCTCATGTCTGCTCAGCTCATGTCTGCTCAGCTCATGTCTGCTCTGCTCACGTCTGCTCAGCTCATGTCTGCTCTGCTCACGTCTGCTCAGCTCATGTCTGCTCAGCTCATGTCTGCTCAGCTCATGTCTGCTCAGCTCATGTCTGCTCAGCTCGTGTTTAACATTCAAAAATTTTAAATGAGGGGCGGCGCCCTTTGTCTCGGATTTTTTTGGTTATTGTAAAATGTTTAGTACTACATCTCATTAAAGTTTTTGCTGTGCTAAAACACATACGGCGCTACAAAATTTTAATTTGGGGTCGGCGCCCCCATGGAGGCAATTTTTTTGAGGTTCCGTTATGTTATTTCTTAGAACCTAAAGTTAAAATACATACACCCGCCTTGTGACAAGGTGGGTGCAAGGGGTGTGAGTCCCCCACCCCCGCCTCGTGACAAGGTGGGTGCAAGGGGTGTGAGTCCCCCACCCCCGCCTCGTGACAAGGTGGGTGTCAGGGGTGTGAGTCCCCCACCCCCGCCTCGTGACAAGGTGGATGCAAGGAGTGTGAGTCCCCCACCCCCGCCTCCTGACAAGGTGGATGCAGAGGGAGCGAGTCCTTACACCCGCCTCCTGACAAGGCGAGTGCAGGGGTGTGAGTCCCCACACCCGAGTGCAGAGGTGTGAGTCCCCACACCCGAGTGCAGGGGTGTGAGTCCCCACACCCGAGTGCAGGGATATGAGTCCCGGCACCTGACAAGTCAGGTGCCGCGAAGAGAGCTTCAGAAATCATTGGAACAACTACTAAAGTAAGAAAAACTTTTCACTACCTTTTTCTTACACCTATAACTTATCTAACAAGACTGGAAATAAACCAGAGCAACGTCGGGTTGTGTAATTATTGTTTGGTGGACTGTACGAGTCTGTGTGGACCAGGGAACAACGTTGTTGTTATATGTTCACCTGAGCACTCGCTTGCTCTCTTGGTTCCTCGTGTGTGTGTGTGTGTGTGTGTGTGTGTGTGTATGTGTGTATGTGTGTGTGTGTACACCTATCAGCGCTTGTCACCATCCTCTCCACTAGTGTACGCTCCTCTCCCCTATCCTTCCCTCTCGCTCCTCTCCCCTATCCTTCCCTCTCTCTCCTCTCCCCTATCCTTCCCTCTCGCTCCTCTCCCCTATCCTTCCCTCTCTCTCCTCTCCCTTATCCTTCCCTCTCGCTCCTCTCCCCTATCCTTCCCTCTCGCTCCTCTCCGTTATCCTTCCATCTCTACTATTAACTCCTCATTTCTCCTCCACGTGAACAAGATGTCAGCACATCACAAGTGTCATTATCCTGCCACGTGTGGAGGAGGAGGAGCTGGATGAGGAGGAGGTGGTGAAGGAAAACGATGAAAGAAGGGAGGCTTTGAAAGGAAGAGGTAAGGGAAGGGAAGAGGGAAGGGAGGGTGAAGATGAATCGGATGAGGAAACGATGGAAGGGAGGAAGAGCGAGAGAGAGAGGGGGGATGGAGGGAGAGCGGAAGAAAGAGAGACAGAGAGGGGTGAAATTTGACTCCAAACTGACCATGAAAACCTACGTTGTAAATCTTGTAAACAAGGCGGACAAGAAGCTTACAGTAGCAACTACACTTACAGCAACATCACTTCATCTGAGATTATGTACTCCCAGGATGACTCGAGTCTGGAACATGTTCGTACAGCATAATATCAACGAAATAAAGTCAGTTGATTAAATGAAATCGCTGGCCCACAGATGGCTCCAACTTCATCCTGTTCCATATTTATATGTGTCATTACAATGAAAAGGCTTTCAAATGAGCTGATGAAGGTAACAGCTCTTAGCTTGTCAATAAAGTTAGGAATCCTTTCCCTAACCTTGTCAACCTCTGTGTAAAAACAAGAGAGGGATGTAGCTGTGTGTCAGGGAAGGAGGGAGGGAAGAAGAAACTGAAGATAATGGTAAATGAAGTGGGGCGTGGAAGGGGGAGGTGGGGACATGGGTGGGGACATGGAAAGGGGAAGTGAGGTTTAGGAGGAGGGGTGGAGTAATGAGAGGGGGAGGGGCCTTTGAAGGAAATGAGGAGGTTAGAAATGGAAAGTTCGGGGCTTGAGAGGTGGGGGCGTGGGAGGAGAAGATGGGAGTGTGGGAAGGGAAGGTGGAAGCGTGGGAGGGAAAGGTGGGAG
>WNWK01000062.1:0-130000 GCA_009830355.1 Cherax destructor | reverse complement strand
CCCTATTATGACCAGTGTTTGTTTTAGTGGAAATAATATATCTTATTTTATCGAGAAAGTATTCCACATTGAACTGTGTACGTTAGTTACATGAAGTAACTAATATGACTAATATTTCTTTCTAGTTATGTAACCAGACACATTTTGACCTCTATGTTCCTAGTTTTTGCGCCGCGGGTCACAGGAAGAGCATACGGCCGCATAGTAAACTAGCCGCAAAGGCGGCGCAGGAAACGAACTCCACTATCTTCCTTCTTCAGTAGAATTACCTGGTCGTTTACTGTCATTTGTTTGTGATGTAGTTATGTAGAAGTGTTGGTTCAGACGTTGCTGTTGATATTGTTCCTCGGCCTCTCGCCTCACGCCTTGCTTATTCGTTTCTCTCCAGTTCGATCACTTCTTTTCTCGTCTGTCCTTCGCTTTCTATAGTTTTCTTTAGTTTTTTCTATATTTTTCCTTCTTTGCGTCTTTAGTGGTTTTGTTAGTTTGCGTCTGCTCGCGCGCGCGTATGTGCACTTGTATATATTCTTTAAGCTGTTAATACAATATGGATACAAATACGCAGTGCTCATGCAGATGCATTTACGCGTGATGCGTCAGGAGGGGAGGCGTTGCGTAGCGTACAGAAAACAAGCTTAATACGCCCTTGCGACGCGATAGCTATCATAAATACGCTCAATTTGCGTCGTAAAGAAAACGAGATTATCTTTATTTTTGGAAGGCGTCTCGAGACAGAAAAAAAATAAAACGTAGGTTTTTTGGGAATTAGAACACATATTTATATATCTTTCTTTCAACGCACCGGCCGTATCCCACCAAGGCGGGGTGGCCCAACAGGTAAAACGAAAGTTTCTCCTTTTACATTTAGTAATATATACAGGAGAAGGGGGTTACTAGCCCCTTGCTCCTGGCATTTTAGTCGCCTCTTCCAACACGCATGACTTACGGAGGAAGAATTCTGTTCCACTTCCCCATGGAGATAAGAGGAAATAAACAAAAACAAGAACTAGTAAGAAAAATAGAAGAAACCCCAGAGGGGTGTGTATATATATGGTTGTACATGAATGTGTAGTGTGACCTAAGTGTAAGTAGAAGTAACAAGACGTACCTGATGTCTTGCATGTTTATGAGACAGAAAAAAGATACCAGCAATCCTACCATCGTATTTATATATATCTACTATATCTATATATATATATATATATATATATATATATATATATATATATATATATATATATATATATATATATATATATATATTTCGAGTGGTCTTGTTTCAGCCTCAAGTTGTTTTGACATGAAAAATTTTGATATTTCAAATATTTTCATGTTTGTTAGGGTTTTTTTCTAACATTTTTTAGGCGATTTAAATTTTCCGACTAAATGTAAGATACTTGTAGATGAAAAAAGCGTCCTATATTTACTGCATTTATTCATATTCTCTCTCTCTCTCTCTCTCTTCTCTCTCTCTCTCTCTCTCTCTCTCTCTCTCTCTCTCTCTCTCTCATTTACACAGGGTTTTACAAGGTTAAGTTAAGGTTCCTAACTTTATTTATAAGGTAAGATCTTACCTACATCAGCTAATTTGAAAGCCTTTTAATTGTTATAAGACACAAATACGGAACAGGATGAAGTTGAAGCCATCTGTGGGCAGCGATTTCATTTGATCAGCTGACTTTATTTCGTTGATGTCATTATGTTGTACGAACGTGTTCTAGACTCGAGTCATCCTGGGAATAAATGATCTCAGATGATGTGAATTATTATTATAATCATTGGGGAGCGCTAAACCCGTAGGATTATACAGCACTTGTGGGGGGGATATGGAAGGTATTCAGGCTCATTTCAGGGAACCGGAGCACAGATCCAATTCCCTAGATCAAGAGCCCCTCACCAGCGTCAAGGCACCTCCCTTGAGGGGACAGCCAGAGTGAAGTTGCTGCTGGCTGCCCGTCTTGTTGTGTAGAAGCTCACTTCTCGCTGTCCCTTCTCTCTCTTCTCTCTCTCTCTCTCTCTCTCTCCTTCCCGTCTTCACCACCCTTACAACCTTCTGCACCTACTATCACACTTACTCCTTCTACACAAACCTACAACGCCTTCGCACCTAACCCATGCACCCCCCCCCCCTCCGTTTTAACTGGCCCATCTAAACCTCTTAACACATTTCTCCTCCTTAAACCCACACCCTCCGGACACCCACACTTCACCTGACCCGCTACCAACACCTTCACCTACCCCTCACATCCCCCCCATCTCCCCTCATTCCACCTGGCTCACAGGGGTGACATACTTGACACCTATATTGATTGTAGGTCATTTCTGGAATGGTGGCGGTGGTGGGGAGGGAGGAGGGGAAGAAAAGAATGAGGACTAGGAGGGGAGGGAGAATGAATAGACAAGAATGAACAGGCTAATAAATGAAGGAAGGGGGTATAAGTGGGGAGAAAATTGAAAGAGAGTACTTCATGAAGGAGACAGAGTGAGTGAGAGAGAGAGAGAGAGAGAGAGAGAGAGAGAGAGAGAGAGAGAGAGAGAGAGAGAGAGAGAGAGAGAGAGAGAGAAGTAGAGAGAGAGAGAGAGAGAGAGAGAGAGAGAGAGAGAGAGAGAGAGAGAGAGAGAGAGAGAGAGAGAGAGAGAGAGAGAGAGAGAGAGAGAGAGAGAGAGAGAGAGAAAGTACTGTTTAACAAGGAAGATAAATTCAGACAAATACACCAGAAAAACAGTTCTGTGCCTAGAATTAAAAAAAAATTGTAACAAATACATCAAACACAACTCTAAGTGTTGACAAACAGTGCTTCGAGACGACAGACGAAATATTCCTGCATGGCTACACGCGACAAACACAGCTCACCTCAACAAACACAGTAATTTTTTGAAATAACGAGGCAACAAATACAGCGTTACATGACAAGAAAGAGAGCAGTGAACAACACTTGACCAGACAAGTACAGTATTCACTTGCTACAAGAACTGCAAACATTACTTTGAATCGCGTGACGTTGCTTTGAAAGTCGATAAACGAGGCAGAAATTGTTGCGTGACTAATGTCACGAATCAATCTCTCTCTCTCTCTCTCTCTCTCTCTCTCTCTCTCTCTCTCTCTACATTACCTACATACCCTCTCTCTTGTCCCCATTCTGGTGGTTTCTTAAAATAGAATTTTCCCCTCATCTCTCCGCCATATATTATTCCTCTCACAAATCCACCATTTAATATTTCCAGTCATCTCTCCCCATTTATTATTCCCCTCACTCATATAAATAATAAACAAGGAAAGAGAGACACCTGATAAAGGAAATTATATTGGCAGGTGTCGCTAATATTTTTTTCCTCTGTGAGAGAGGCCCATTTTTTCCCCTTACCCCCACCCTCAAACTTTGGTTTAACCCCTTATCCCTCAACCCATTAACTTTCCTCTTTCTCTTTCTTTCACGCCCCTTCCCCTCTTTTCTTCACATCTCATCTCTTTCTTTCACTCATTTTCCCCTCTTTATTTCACGCCCTTTCCCCTCTGGTTCATCCATCCTGTGCCTTAACTTACTTTCTCTGAAAATTTACTTCCCTCTTTTTCCCCTCTGGCTCATCACACTCCAGCCTTTCCCTCTAGCTCATAGAAATAAAGCTGACTTTTTAGTAGAGTCTAGCAGGAGGCTGTCTAGGAAAGGTATAGTTGGCTCTCTGGGAGTACAAGTGTCTTAGAAGCTAGGATAGAGGCGAATTTGGGAGGCGGCTAAACTCGGCTTTGTTTAAAGTTCAGCCGATTTTCGGGACGAGGCAGGATAACCCCTCTTGAAGCATTCTGGTCGTCATGAAGATTTACCTTTTGTGGGTGATCAGAGTGCGTCGCGAGAGAGACATGAACATGACTATCGTCAACACGACGACTACCGTGCAACGCGACGTCTACTGTGAACGCGGCTTCCAGCGTAAACACGATAATTGTCATGTCCATGCACGACTTGTGTTGTGCAGGCCACGGGAAGTCCTGTGTCGTGTAGGTCACGCCAGGTCGTGTGTCGTGTAGGTCACTCCAGGTCGTGTGTCGTGTAGGTCACTCCAGGTCGTGTGTCGTGTAGGTCACTCCAGGTCGTGTGTCGTGTAGGTCACGCCAGGTCGTGTGTCGTGTAGGTCACTCCAGGTCGTGTGTCGTGTAGGTCACGCCAGGTCGTGTGATGTGTAGGTCGCGCCAGGTCGTGTGTCGTGTAGGTCACGCCAGGTCGTGTGTCGTGTAGGTCGCGCCAGGTCGTGTGTGGTGTAGGTCACGCCAGGTCGTGTGTCGTGTAGGTCGCGCCAGGTCGTGTCGTGTAGGTCGCGCCAGGTCGTGTGTCGTGTAGGTCACGCCAGGTCGTGTGTCGTGTAGGTCACTCCAGGTCGTGTCGTGTAGGTCACGCCAGGTCGTGTGATGTAGGTCGCGCCAGGTCGTGATGTGTAGGTCGCGCCAGGTCGTGTGTGGTGTAGGTCACGCCAGGTCGTGTGTCGTGTAGGTCGCGCCAGGTCGTGTGTCGTGTAGGTCGCGCCAGGTCGTGTGTCGTGTAGGTCGCGCCAGGTCGTGTGTCGTGTAGGTCGCGCCAGGTCGTGTGTCGTGTAGGTCGCGCCAGGTCGTGTGTCGTGTAGGTCACGCCAGGTCGTGTGTCGTGTAGGTCACTCCAGGTCGTGTGTCGTGTAGGTCACGCCAGGTCGTGTGATGTGTAGGTCGCGCCAGGTCGTGTGTCGTGTAGGTCGCGCCAGGTCGTGTGATGTGTAGGTCGCGCCAGGTCGTGTGTGGTGTAGGTCACGCCAGGTCGTGTGTCGTGTAGGTCGCGCCAGGTCGTGTGTCGTGTAGGTCGCGCCAGGTCGTGTGTCGTGTAGGTCGCGCCAGGTCGTGTGTTGTCAGCTTTGAACTATAAGCGACAGGAATATGCAATGAGTCACTCTCCTGCCAGCGTTTATAAAAATTTATATTTTCAGTAATACCAATAAATAATAATAATAATAATAATAATAATAATAATAATAATAATAATAACAGCCATAATAATAATAATAATATTAGCATTAATAATATTGATAATAATAATAATAATATTATCATTAATAATATTGATAATAATAATAATAATAATAATAATAATAATAATAATAATAATAATAATAATAATAATAATAATAATAATAATAATAATTATTATATATAATAATAATAATAATAATAATAATATTATTATTATTATTATTATTATTATTATTATTATTATTATTATTATTCCGAGAGAGGTTGCTGCAGGTGACAAACCCGTACTGCGCTACTCTGAGAAAACTTCTCTTCAGTCTTTCATTTGTTGCCTTGCAACTTTGCATAGCTCCTGATGACGCACTGAGAAGTGTGAAAGTACTTGAGATTTCCACCTCCCGTGGCTTGTCTTGCATATATATATATATATATATATATATATATATATATATATATATATATATATATATATATATATATATATATATATATATATAATATATATATATATATATATATATATATATATATATATATATATATATATATATATATATATATATATACATATATATATGTGTGTGTGTATAACGAATTCCATTTACTGTAGTCTACAATAAGTATAACCTCTAGAAGCTCAAGGCTGTCACTTCAGAGGGCCCTATCGGTCTTTCGCTTCCGCACAAGGCTCACAAGATAACATTTATTTAATTTTGCTAGGGCTTGCAAGATTGCATGAGCCCGGAGATGCTTGTCAAACGAACGAATCATTAAAGACTTCTTTGGCTGGAGGCGTGAAGCAGCTCGAGAGGAGATCCCCTCGTCTAATTAATGATACAAGCAGCAGGCTTTGAATAATCTTCTCCGAGTCTTTCTGGGTGCAAAATCTGAGGATACGTGGCTAATGCAAACACCGGAATATGTTGCTCAAACTCTCAGAGCTGGCTGCCTGACTGGCTGATTGACTGGCTGGCTAAGTAACTCCTTGACTGACTAGTTGGTTGGCTGACTGAATTTATACGTGAGTGGATGGGCTGTGTGTGTGATGACTGTGAGGTGGAGTACCTGAGTAAGCCGAAGATCGAACGAGAATGGAGGAAGCTAGTCTGGAGTCATCATTACCAGGAGCTGATCGAAGCCTTTCCTCCGTACCCTGTGATCAGGGTGGTCTGCGTGATGCATGTTCGTCTGGCCCTCCTACCTGCAACTACCAAGATTTCCCGAGGGCAAGAATTGATAGTTCGTACGCATGCTAAGCAATGTCTGTTCTTACACATGTCAAGAACTGATGGATCTAATGACTGTTAAGAGATGATGATCCTTACGCACGTCAGGTCATGCCCATCTAATCATACAAAGGCGTAATGACAACTGCAACGAAAAAAAAAAACACCAGTATAGAACAAGCTTAAATTTGGACTATGTTTCGCTCTGTGTAGACTTTACCTAGTCAATTACCTGATAAAGCTCTACACAGAGCGAAACATTGTCCCAATAAAAGCTTGGTCTGTACCTGTCTTTTATTCATGTCCATCTACGTTAATAAAACAGTATAATGGGCTAGAGTATGTCACATTACTGCTTCGCTACCCTTGAAAATGTTCGCAACACGAAATTTTCTCAGATGTGTTCTCCACCTTATAATTTATGCAGTGTGTGTATATTGAGCACTGCAGCTTCACGTGCCTATGGTCACGGGGGGTGAATTTGCCTATGGCAGTGGTAGTTTTGAGACTCTGTGACCGCGGGTTCGAACCCCATCCGTGGTATGGTTTGTTTGCAATCGTGTCATTACGATTTTGTGATTCAGTGGTACATTCGTTGGGAAATAGGAGGTGTGTGTCCCCTTGCACAGGAATTTGCCAGATTGAAGACACGTTGACTGGTTAAGCAAACACTGGCTGCCTAAGCTTAGTATTATTTCCCATCTTAAAAATAAGAGGATCACTACCTAGTGTTGTAATGTATATGTACAGTTTCCTCTAGCGTGTAGTGGTCAGTAGTAACCTTTACTGAACATATTCAACTCCGAAGCCGATTTTTAACTGCGTGAAGAGTAGAAATTTCGACCTGAGCAGAAGTAGAGATGAATAACAGACATAGAAGAAACACAGGCATGTCGATACCACGAACAAGTGACGTACAGACGGATCGATAACACGAACAGCGGGAGAGACACACAGACCAATAACATGAATAGAATGAGACGTACAGAAACATCGATGACATCAACCAAAAAAAAAAACAGATCAAGAACGTAAACAAAAGAGGCATAGACAAATCAATAAATTGCGTGTGAACACTTTCTGTGTGTGTGTGTGTGTGTGTGTGTGTGTGTGTGTGTGTGTGTGTGTGTGTGTGTGCTCAGAAGTCACCGAGGAGACGTACACACCCTCAACACGCAACACACACACATTCTGAGAATTACTTAACACCGCGTAAATCCAGAATTAATGGGTAACTTCCTGTGACCCCCTCTCTCTCTCTCTCTCTCTCTCTCTCTCTCTCTCTCTCTCTCTCTCATTCCTCTTGTTCTCATTTTATACAGTTATTCTCCCTCACTTCTATTCCACTTGCATTTTTCTCAACAAATTTAAGCGGATTAAAGCAAAATATTTTTTCAAGTATTTTTTTCTTCAATACAGCAAAAAAAAAAATTAATATCGTGGCTTGTTTGTTCCTCTTCTTTTATAATATTTTGGTGGCGTTTGTGTTCGTAGCAATTGATAAAAAAAACTCTTTTGTTTTGTGGTTGATTAATACTTGAAATAAGACTTTTGGAGAGAAGGGTGAAAAAAAATCATATATGAGAGGGAGGAAGGGAGGGAGGAGGGAAGGAGTGAGTAAAGGGAAGGGGAAGGTAGAAGGGAAAAGGGAGGATAGAAGAGAATGAGGGAGAGAGTAGAAGGGAATGAGGGAGGGCAGAAGGAAAGGAAAGAGTGTAGAAGGGAAGGAGAGAGGGTACAAGGGAAGGAGAGAGAGTAGAAGGGAAGGGTGGAGGGTAGAAAGGAATTAGGGAGGGTAGAAGGAAAGGCTTGAAGGGAGTTAAGATAGAAAAAAAGGGAAAAAGGAGAAAAAAAGTCGAGAAAGGGGAAAAAGTGTAAAGAGGGAAGGAATAAAGGATGGATAGAGGGATGAAGGGATGAGTATTGGGAATAACAATAAATGGGAGGAACAGGGGATCTGGAAATCATAGACTAAACGACGGACAAGACGAAAGAGTAGGGGAATGAAAAGAAGAATAAGACAAAAGGGAGAAGGGAGCAAGGCACAGAAGAAACATGAGATGGAAAAGAGGTAAGAGTTGTAAAGAGAGGAGTAGCAAAAGAAAAAAAAACGAGAAAGAGGGAAACAGGGATAAGAGAGTAAAAGGAGAAGATGATATAGGAAGCTGGGAATGACGGGGCTTCTAATGCAATCATTCGATGATGGAAGAGAGAAGGAAGAAAAAAATAATAGATGTGAGAGCACAGGTGTGTATGTATGTGTGGATCCGAGAAATGAAGGAAGTAAAGTGGAGGTGAAAGCACAAGTGTGTGTGGCGGATAGAGTAATGAAGGAACAAGTACGAATGAAGGTGAGTGTACAGATGTGTGTGTGGGGAAGGGAGGTGTGAGTACAGGCGTAGAAGGGGTGACGAGAGTACAGGTGTGAGGGAGAGACCAGAGTACACTCAGCTGGGGAGGAAAAAAACTCTACGCTTCGGTCTTGCCCAGTTTAACTACCTCACAGCCCCGACCGCCTCACCTCTCCCTTGAGACACCACGACGATTTACACTGTAGTTTTGAGTCTCGTACAGTGACGGTACACAACACTGACGGGTTGATAAACAAGACAGGTGTGTAACACTTGCTTTTCTCTAGTGCAGAAAAGTTTATCTTTCAGAAGACTTTGTTTTAAATGCTGGAGACCGCAGAAGTGAAGAGGTATTTTGTGGTGTTCAGTACTTTAGCACTGACTTCTGATGTTCAGTGCGTTAGCCTTGAATGAAGGTGTTCACTCCCTCAGCTAAGGAAGTGAACACCTAGCTAGCTGGAATGGAATCCCCTGAAATAGCCAGTAAACAGATAAGCAAACTACAATTTGATATCAACATAAAAACAGTAGGACCACACGAGATATCACCTTAGGGTTAAAAGAATGTCTATAGAGATTAAGTTATCCGCTTTATATTTTAGTTGGAGTTTGTCGCAAGAAAATAATAAACTGGCGGAGGTAGAGAAAAAAAAACCACGAAATTTGTGACAATACTAAGAACAATGAAAAATGACGTTCGAAACTACAAGTGTTTTCACTGATTAGCGTTGTTTTAAAGACGCTTGGAGAAGGCATTAGAGAATACTTGGTAAAACACTTGGGGATCAAAAGCTCACTAGCTTTAAAAGTATAACTTTCTGTCAGCAAAATTATTCGTGTCAATATACCAAGCTACTATCACACTCACCTGACCACACTCACTTGACCACACTCACTTGACCACACTCACCTGACCACACTCACCTGACCACACTCACCTGACCACACTCATCTGAGCACACTCATCTGACCACACTCACCTGACCACACTCATCTGACTACACTCACTTGACCACACTCACCTGACCACACTCACCTGACCACACTCACCTGACCACATTCACCTGACCACACTCACCTGACCACACTCTGGTGACTGCTGTTTACCTGTCGGAAATCAATGGTGGGAATGGGAGGGTAGGGTGCCCCACTCACAGGTAGACATTATAAAGAAAATGAGCCCTTGGCTCCCTACTGGCGTGAGGCAGGGTGCCATGAGGGATCGACCCACGTGCTTGATGGCTCTCTACTGACCCTTTTGCACACAACCACGACACTCACTCCTGGTGCACACACACAACCACGACACTCACTCCTGGTGCACACTCCGTCCTTGTGTGCTGGGATAGTGTAGTGAGAATGAAGGAACGTGTAAGAACGGAGGGAGGGCGAAGGAGAGGAGGGAGGGTGTGTGGAGAAGCTGGCCTAGGAATCGGGGAAAGGGTGTATGGAAGCAGGAGAGGAAGAGAGGGAAAATGTAAAGTGCTGGAAAGCAATAGAAATACAGGAGGAGCTACCGGGAAGATAGGAACGAAGGGAGGGTTTGGAGCACTGCCTACATTAATACCGTAGGGCCAGAGTTGTCAAGAGTGGAAGAGGAGTGTAACAGTGGTGGAATGGGTAAGCATACTGGGCAATGATAAATGGGCAAGTGCTACTAAATTATGTTTAAACGACGCGAAAAAAATAATTATTTTGCTTTTTATTAGAGGGCAGAATTTAAGTAGTATATTGATATAGGAAATAAGATGTTACACAAATAGGAGTTTGTAAATGATGTTAACGTATCAGAATTTGTAAATATATAACAGGGTAAAGCGGGGTAATTTAATGTGTTAGGGAAGGACAGGTGGACAGCGTGGAAAGATCAAAGGTCAATTTCGTCTGCCATGAAGGAAGAGGGAGTGAGTTTGCAATTGGGAAAGGTAGTTATAAGGAAGGAAGGGGGGAAGGAAGAGAGGGAGGGAGGGATTTAGGAAGGAAGAAGGGAAGGGGAAGGTAAGGAAGGAATGGGTCAGCACGCTACCTAGCTCTGTCTTAGTAAGCAAGAGGGGGAAGGGAACAATTTGGTTTTCTTGAGAGAGAAAAAAAATGGCACAAATGAGGTGGAACTTGACACAAAGGAAATGTTTTGGTGGTCTCTGGAGAGTAGTAATCCACTCTCAGTCCTGGTCAGAGAGGCTGACCTGTGTGAGTGTGTGTGTTTCTACTGCTGACCTGTGTGAGTGTGTGTGTTTCTACTGCTGACCTGTGTGTGTGTGTGTGTTTCTACTGCTGACCTGCGTGTGTGTGTGTGTTTCTACTGCTGACCTGTGTGAGTGTGTGTGTTTCTACTGCTGACCTGTGTGTGTGTGTGTGTTTCTACTGCTGACCTGCGTGTATGTGTGTGTACCTTACTACAACTGACCTGCACGTGTGTGTACCTTACTACAACTGACCTGCACGTGTGTGTACCTTACTACAACTGACCTGCACGTGTGTGTATCTTACTACAACTGACCTACACGTGTGTGTACCTTACTACAACTGACCTACACGTGTGTATACCTTACTACACGTGCCCTACACGTGTGTGTACCTTACTACAACTGACCTGCACGTGTGTGTACCTTATTACAACTGACCTACACTTGTGTGTACCTTGCTACACCTGCCTTACACATGTGTGTACCTTACTACACCTGACCTGCACGTGTGTGTACCTTACTACACCTGCCCTACACATGTGTGTTTCTTACTACAACTGACCTACACGTGTGTATACCTTCTTACATGGACAACACGATTAGTGCTCAAATTTTGTACTATAAACACAAGATTTTTTTAAAACAAACGAGGAAATATTTCTTGTAGACAGAAGAGACAAGATTACTCGATGGTAACACGTCTTATCCTCCACCTCCTCTTCTTCCTCCTCCTCCTCTTCCTCTTTCTCTTCCTCTTCCTCTTCCTCCACTCAACCTCTTTTACTGCTGTCTAACTTAACTTTACCTACAGCGCCACTGTAATCTTTCATCTTGTGTTCTAAGTTCTCTTGCTTTCTAAGTGCTTTCTTCCAGCTGTTGTTGAGTTCTCTTGCTAGTTGAGTACTGTCTTACTGAGTGCTGTCTTACTGAGTACTGTCTTACTGAGTACTGTCTTACTGAGTACTGTCTTACTGAGTACTGTCTTACTGAGTACTGTCTTGCTGAGTGCTGTCTTACTGAGTACTGTCTTACTGAGTACTGTCTTATTGAGTACTGTCTTGCTGAGTGCTGTCTTACTGAGTACTGTCTTACTGAGTACTGTCTTATTGAGTACTGTCTTGCTGAGTACTGTCTCACTGAGTACTGTCTTGCTGAGTGCTGTCTTACTGAGTGCTGTCTTACTGAGTACTGTCTTATTGAGTACTGTCTTATTGAGTATTGTCTTATTGAGTACTGTCTTGCTGAGTGCTGTCTTACTGAGTGCTGTCTAACTGAGTACTGTCTTACTGAGTACTGTCTTACTGAGTACTGTCTTACTGAGCACTGTCTTACTGAGTACTGTCTTACTGAGCGTTGTCTTACTGAGTATTGTCTTGCTGAGTTCTGTCTTACTGAGTACTGTCTTACTGAGTACTGTCTTACTGAGTACTGTCTTATTGAGTACTGTCTTGCTGAGTGCTGTCTTACTGAGTGCTGTCTAACTGAGTACTGTCTTACTGAGTACTGTCTTACTGAGTACTGTCTTATTGAGTACTGTCTTGCTGAGTGCTGTCTTACTGAGTGCTGTCTTACTGAGTACTGTCTTACTGAGTGCTGTCTTACTGAGTACTGTCTTACTGAGTGCTGTCTTACTGAGTACTGTCTTACTGAGTACTGTCTTACTGAGTACTGTCTTACTGAGTACTGTCTTACTGAGTACTGTCTTACTGAGTACTGTCTTACTGAGTACTGTTTTACTGAGTACTGTCTTACTGAGTACTGTCTTACTGAGTGCTTCTTACTGAGTACTGTCTTACTGAGTACTGTCTTACTGAGTATTGTCTTACTGAGTACTGTCTTACTGAGTACTGTCTTACTGAGTGCTTCTTACTGAGTACTGTCTTACTGAGTACTGTCTTACTAAGTGCTTCTTACTGAGTACTGTCTTACTGAGTATTGTCTTTCTGAGTGCTTCTTACTGAGTACTGTCTTACTGAGTGCTTCTTACTGAGTACTGTCTTACTGAGTACTGTCTTACTGAGTGCTGTCTTACTGAGTGCTGTCTTACTGAGTAGTCTTACTGAGTACTGTCTTACTGAGTACTGTCTTACTGAGTACTGTCTTACTGAGTACTGTCTTACTGAGTGCTTCTTACTGAGTACTGTCTTACTGAGTACTGTCTTACTGAGTACTGTCTTACTGAGTGTTGTCTTACTGAGTGCTGTCTTATTGAGTATTGTCTTATTGAGTGCTGTCTTACTGAGTACTGTCTTACTGAGTGCTTCTTACTGAGTACTGTCTTACTGAGTACTGTCTTACTGAGTACTGTCTTACTGAGTACTGTCTTACTGAGTATTGTCTTTCTGAGTGCTTCTTACTGAGTACTGTCTTACTGAGTGCTTCTTACTGAGTACTGTCTTACTGAGTACTGTCTTACTGAGTGCTGTCTTACTGAGTGCTGTCTTACTGAGTAGTCTTACTGAGTACTGTCTTACTGAGTACTGTCTTACTGAATACTGTCTTAATGAGTACTGTCTTACTGAGTGCTTCTTACTGAGTACTGTCTTACTGAGTACTGTCTTACTGAGTGCTTCTTACTGAGTACTGTCTTACTGAGTGCTTTTTACTGAGTACTATCTTACTGAGTACTGTCTTACTGAGTACTGTCTTACTGAGTACTGTCTTACTGAGTACTGTCTTACTGAGTACTGTCTTACTGAGTACTGTCTTACTGAGTGCTGTCTTACTGAGTGCTGTCTTACTGAGTACTGTCTTACTGAGTACTGTCTTACTGAGTACTGTCTTACTGAGTACTGTCTTACTGAGTACTGTCTTACTGAGTGCTGTCTTACTGAGTACTGTCTTGCAGTTCTTGTCCCTTCTCGGGTAGCAGTCAGAGGCCAGGGTCACTCCCTCCCCTTTCCCCCTCACTTTACTGTCCCACTGAGACCCTTTTCCCCCTACCCCTTAGTTACCACATTTCTCCTCTCTGCCTACATCTCCTTTTTCCCAATTATCCCAGTTCCTCTTTTTCTCCCTTTCCCTTACTACTTACCCAGTGAGCTAAGAGTTTTCCCTCTTAGCTCCATTTATTTATTAGATTTCCTCTTAGCTTGCCTCCCTTTAAAGGGGGCACGGCATTGCCTTGATGCTGGTAAGGGGCTAGTGGTCCAGGAGCTGGAGCCGCTATGACATTGTCCAGCTTTATTCATTTTCCTCACATCTTGTCCTTCTTCTTTTTGCAATTCTCTCCTCTCTTCTATCCTCTTCCTTTTTTTCCCTTTGCTTCTCTTCTCTGTTCTGAACCTCATTTTTCTCTGCCGTCTCTTCCCCTCCTTCTCTCTCTTTCCCTTTCTCTCACTTCTCCCTTCTTCCCCCCGTTCTCTTCTACTGATCTATCGTTTTCTCCATTCAGTCATCTTCCTCCTATTTCCTCTCCTCCATTTATCTTCTCTCTTGCATCTCAGCATCCAGTCTCTCACTTTTCTTCCCTCCTCTCTCATCTCTCTGCTTTCTCTCGGTCTTTCATTCATCCCTCCATTCTCCTCTACCAACTTAACTCTCCTTCATCATCCAGTCTCTTCTCTCCCCTTTCTCCTCTTTCCTCTTTCCTCTCCCCTATGCACTCACCCCTATCCTCCTTCTCCCCTCTCCCTTCTCTCCTTTCTCCTCTCTACTCTCCCCTTTCTCCCCTCTCTACTCACCAATCTCTCTCTTCTCCCTTCGCCCATATCCCTTTTCTCTTCTCTCTCCTTACTTTATTCCCTCGCTTCCTCCCTCGCTCCCTCGCTCTCTCCCTCGCTCCCTCGCTTCCTCCCTCGCTCCCTCGCTCTCTTCCTCGCTCCCTCCCTCGCTCCCTCCCTCGCTCCCTCCCTCCCTCGCTCCCTCCCTCCCTCGCTCCCTCCCTCGCTCCCTCCCTCGCTTCCTCCCTCGCTCCCTCGCTCCCTCCCTCGCTCTCTCCCTCGCTCCCTCCCTCCCTCGCTCTCTCCCTCGCTCCCTCGCTCCCTCCCTCGCTTCCTCCCTCGCTCCCTCGCTCCCTCCCTCGCTCTCCCTCGCTCTCTCCCTCGCTCCCTCCCTCCCTCGCTTCCTCCCTCGCTCCCTAACTCCCTCCCTCCCTAGGTGAGGTTGGGCGGCCACTTTGTTAGATTACCACTTGGTTAAATACGCCGCATGTAGATAGATGACCAATACTTTTTACACTATTTTTTTTTCCTCCACTTGTGTCTAGTGACCCCGTGTTGGTGATCCCGTGCTGCTGACCCCGTATTGGTGACCCCGTGTTGGTGACCCCGTGTTGGTGACCCCGTGTTGGTGACCCCGTGTTGGTGACCCCGTGTTGGTGACCCCGTGTTGGTGGCCCCGTGTTGGTGATCACGTGCTGCTGACCCCGTGTTGGTGACCCCGTGTTAGTGATCCCGTGCTGCTGACCCCGTGTTGGTGACCCCGTGCTGCTGACCCCGTGTTGGTGACCCCGTGTTGGTGACCCCGTGTTGGTGACCCCGTGTTGTTGACCCCGTGTTGGTGACCCCGTGTTGGTGACCCCGTGTTGGTGACCCCGTGTTGGTGACCCCGTGTTGGTGGCCCCGTGCTGGTGACCCCGTGTTGGTGGGGTGGGTGTGGTTGGTATTTTTTCCCTTTTCAATCCCCTGCCTTCTTCTCTCCTCCCCCCCCTCCTTTCCACCTCTTTCCCCTGCCCCTTCCTCTTGCCCTTTTCCCTGCTATAGCGTGTCAAGCTCCACTAACCCCCTGAGACACCCCTGGTGCACCGCCTCCCACTGGGAACTCACTCTGACGAACCTGTTAAATAAACTAACAGCTCTTCCTTTATGCATGCAAATTGATTGAACAGAGAGAGAGAGAGAAATAGAGAGAACTAGAGAGAAAGAGAGGGAGAGAGAGAGAGAGAGAGAGAGAGAGAGAGAGAGAGAGAGAGAGAGAGAGAGAGAGAGAGAGAGATGCGGCCACAGTCAACTGATATGTACATTCCTTATGCATTTTAACTAAGAACAAACCGTATTTCAGTGCAACATTACAGATTCTTAAACATTAGAAGTAGTTTTGCATTCAGGCACTCAACTAGGCACGCAACGAAGCACTCAGGCACTTAACGAGGCACTCAGGGAGGCATTCAGGCACTCAACGAGGCAGTCAACGAGGCACTCAACCAAGGACTCGGGCACTCAACGAGGGACTCAAGCACTCAGCGAAGGACTCTGGCACTCAACGAAATACTCTACGAGGCACTCAACGAGGGACTGAGACACTCAACGAGGCACTCAGGCGCTCAACGAGATACTCAACGAGGCACTCAACGAGACACTCAACGAGGCACTCAGGCACTCAACGAAGCACTCAACGAAACACTCAACGACGTACTCAGGCACTCAACGAGGCACTCTGCATGAAGTAGACACCAGTGATTTAACATAATACTGACGAGATGCCAAATTTCAGTGTTCTGGAAAGTGTAGTATGGAGGGAGGTCGTGACGGATAGAGGTCGTGAGGGGTGGAGGTCGTGTGGGGTGGAGGGGTTGTGATGTATGTGGGGGTCGTGATGTATGTGTGGTATGGATGTGTGTGGAGTGATAATGTGTTTGGAGGGTCTTGATGTGTGATTTGGAGTCATGTGTGTGGGTCGTGATGTGTGAGTTGGGGTTGTGATGTGTGTGTGATCATGATGTGTGTGGGATCCTGATGTGTGGGGGTCGTGATGTGTAGGGGTCACGATGTGTGTGGGGGTCGTGATATGTGTGGGGATCGTGATGTGTGTGTCTGTGGGGGTCGTGATGTGGGGGCGTGAAGTGTGTGGGTAGTGATGTGTGTGGGATCGTGATGTGTGGGGTCGTGATGTGTGTGTTGGGCCGTGATGTATGTGGGGGTCGTGATGTGTGTGTGTGGGATCGTGATGTATGTGGGATCGTGATATGTGGGGTCGTGATGTGTGGGATCGTGATGTGTGGAGGTCGTGATGTGTGTGGGGTCGTGATGTGTGTGTTGGATCGTGATGTATGTGGGATCGTGATGTGTGGGAGTCGTGATGTGTTTGGGGGTCGTGATGTGTGTGGGGGCCGTGATGTGTGTAGGGGTCGTGATGTGTGGGGGTCGTGATATGTGTGGGTCGTGATGTGTGTGGGGGTCGTGATGTGTGTGTGGGATCGTGATGTATGTGGGATCGTGATGTGTGGGGGACGTGATGTGTGTGGGGTCGCGATGTGTGTGGGGGTCGTGATGTGTGTGGGGTCGTGATGTGTGTGGTGGTCGTGATGTATGTGGGATCGTGATGTGTGGGGGTCGTGATGTGTGTGGGGTCGTGATGTGTGTGGGGTCGTGATGTGTGTGGGGGTCGTGATGTATGTGGGGGTCGTGATGTGTGTGTGGGTTGTTATGTGTGTAGGGGTCGTGATGTGTGTGGTGGTCGTGATGTGTGTGTGGGTTGTTATGTGTGTGGGGGTCGTGATGTGTGTGGTGGTCGTGATGTGTGTGGTGGTCGTGATGTGTGTGGTGGTCGTGATGTGTGTGGGGGTCGTGATGTGTGTGGTCGTGATGTGTGTGGTGGTCGTGATGTGTGTGGTGGTCGTGATGTGTGTGGGGGTCGTGATGTGTGGACTTAATAAAGAACTTATAAACGAAGATCACGGAAAGATAAACACATAAGCAGTATAATGTGATCCTTTATTGACAACGTTTCGCCCACGCAGTGGGCTTTATCGAGTCACAAACAGATCTACCTGGATACAAGAAACAAGGTTATTTATAGAATTTAGTCAGGTGGAGAACGCTGCATGTGACAGTCTTCAAAGTAGTGTGATAGTTTAAAACCTCGGGTAACTTAAAGGACCTGCAGTGTTCCATTCTTGAGTTCTATGTGGGATAACGATGAAGAAGTTTCTTGGCAATAGGTTCAGCTATGTTGTAGAATGGAACACTGCAGGTCCTTTAAGTTACCCGAGGTTTTAAACTATCACACTACTTTGAAGACTGTCACATGCAGCGTTCTCCACCTGACTAAATTCTATAAATAACCTTGTTTCTTGTATCCAGGTAGATCTGTTTGTGACTCGATAAAGCCCACTGCGTGGGCGAAAAGTTGTCAATAAAGGATCAGATTATACTGCTTATGTGTTTATCTTTCCATTGTGTCGGTATTTTATACCATTTATTTCCAAACGAAGATCACGCAGTCCAGCTGAATTAATTGTATTAATAAACTACTGTTACTAATGCATTCCCTATGTTCTTCTTGTAATGCTCCTCTTGTTCTGATCTTCTTGTCATGATCCTCTTGTACTGCTCCTCTTGTCCTGCATTCAGTAGCATGCAGTGAGAAGCAGTAGTATGCAGTGAGAGGCAGTAGCATGCAGTGAGAAGCAGTAGCATGCAGTGAGATGCAGCAGCATGTAGTGAGAGGCAGTAGCATGCAGTGAGAGACAGTAGCATGCAGTGAGAGGCAGTAGCATGCAGTGAGATGCAGCAGCATGCAGTGAGAGGCAGTAGCATGCAGTGAGAGACAGTAGCATGCAGTGAGATGCAGCAGCATGCAGTGAGAGGCAGTAGCATGCAGTGAGATGCAGCAGCATGTAGTGAGAGGCAGTAGCATGCAGTGAGATGCAGCAGCATGCAGTGAGAGGCAGTAGCATGCAGTGAGAGACAGTAGCATGCAGTGAGATGCAGCAGCATGCAGTGAGGCAGTAGATGCAGTGAGAGCAGAGCATGCAGTGAGATGCAGCAGCATGCAGTGAGAGGCAGTAGCATGCAGTGAGATACAGCAGCATGTAGTGAGAGGCAGCAGCATGTAGTGAGAGGCAGCAGCATGTAGTGAGAGGCAGCAGCATGTAGTGAGAGGCAGCAGCATGTAGTGAGAGCGAGCATGCTGAGGCGCAGCATGTAGTGAAGGCAGACATGTAGTGAAGGCGCAGCATGTAGTGAGGCAGTAGCATGCAGTGAGAGGCAGCAGCATGCAGTGAGAGGCAGTAGCATGCAGTGAGAGGCAGTAGCATGCAGTGAGAGGCAGCAGCATGCAGTGAGAGGCAGTAGCATGCAGTGAGAGGCAGCAACATGCAGTGAGAGGCAGCAGCATGTAGTGAGAGGCAGTAGCATGCAGTGAGAAGCAGTAGCATGCAGTGAGAGACAGTAGCATGCAGTGAGATGCAGCAGCATGCAGTGAGATGCAGCAGCATGTAGTGAGAGGCAGCAGCATGTAGTGAGAGGCAGCAGCATGTAGTGAGAGGCAGTAGCATGTAGTAAGAGGCATCAGCATGTAGTGAGAGGCATCAGCATGTAGTGAGAGGCAGCAGCATGTAGTGAGAGGCAGCAGCATGTAGTGAGAGGCGGCAGCATGTAGTGAGAGGCAGTAGCATGCAGTGAGAGGCAGAAGCATGCAGTGAGAGGCAGTAGCATGCAGTGAGAGGCAGCAGCATGTAGTGAGAAGCGGCAGCATGTAGTGAGAGGCAGAAGCATGCAGTGAGAGGCAGTAGCATGCAATGAGAGGCAGAGCATGCAGTGAGAGGCACAGCATGCAGTGAGAGGCAGCAGCATGTAGTGAGAGGCAGCAGCATGAGTGAGAGGCAGCAGCATGCAGTGAGAGGCAGCAGCATGTAGTGAGAGGCAGCAGCATGCAGTGAGAGGCAGCAGCATGTAGTGAGAGGCAGCAGCATGTAGTGAGAGGCAGCAGCATGTAGTGAGAGGCAGCAGCATGTAGTGAGAGGCAGCAGCATGCAGTGAGAGGCAGCAGCATGTAGTGAGAGGCAGCAGCATGTAGTGAGAGGCAGCAGCGTGTAGTGAGAGGCAGTAGCATGCAGTGAGAGGCAGCAGCATGTAGTGAGAGGCAGCAGCATGTAGTGAGAGGCAGCAGCATGTAGTGAGAGGCGGCAGCATGCAGTGAGAGGCAGCAGCATGTAGTGAGAGGCAGCAGCATGTAGTGAGAGGCAGCAGCATGTAGTGAGAGGCAGCAACATGTAGTGAGAGGCGGCAGCATGCAGTGAGAGGCAGTAGCATGCAGTGAGAGGCAGCAGCATGTAGTGAGAGGCAGCAGCATGTAGTGAGAGGCAGCAGCATGCAGTGAGAGGCAGCAGCATGTAGTGAGAGGCGGCAGCATGCAGTGAGAGGCAGTAGCATGCAGTGAGAGGCAGCAGCATGTAGTGAGAGGCAGCAGCATGTAGTGAGAGGCAGCAGCATGCAGTGAGAGGCAGTAGCATGCAGTGAGAGGCAGCAGCATGTAGTGAGAGGCGGCAGCATGTAGTGAGAGGCAGCAGCATGTAGTGAGAGGCAGCAGCATGTAGTGAGAGGCAGCAGCATGCAGTGAGAGGCAGCAGCATGTAGTGAGAGGCAGCAGCATGTAGTGAGAGGCAGCAGCGTGTAGTGAGAGGCAGTAGCATGCAGTGAGAGGCAGCAGCATGTAGTGAGAGGCAGCAGCATGTAGTGAGAGGCAGCACATGTAGTGAGAGCGGCAGCATGCAGTGAGAGGCAAGCAGCATGTAGTGAGAGGCAGCAGCATGTAGTGAGAGGCAGCAGCATGTAGTGAGAGGCAGCAACATGTAGTGAGAGGCGCAGCATGCAGTGAGAGGCAGTAGCATGCAGTGAGAGCAGCAGCATGTAGTGAGAGGCAGCAGCATGTAGTAGAGGCAGCAGCATGCAGTGAGAGGCAGCAGCATGTAGTGAGAGGCAGCATGCAGTGAGAGGCAGTAGCATGCAGTGAGAGGCAGCAGCATGTAGTGAGAGGCAGCAGCATGTAGTGAGAGGCAGCAGCATGCAGTGAGAGGCAGTAGCATGCAGTGAGAGGCAGCAGCATGTAGTGAGAGGCAGCAGCATGCAGTGAGAGGCAGCAGCATGTAGTGAGAGGCAGCAGCATGCTTGCAGGCTCTGCTTCCTGCCCACAAAACACCAAGAGTTCGATAGAGGCTCTGAATTGTTTATGAATCCAGACTGAAACCTGAAAGTAAGTCTCTCTCTCTCTCTCTCTCTCTCTCTCTCTCTCTCTCTCTCTCTCTCTCTCTCTCTCTCTCTCTCTCTCTCTCTCTCTCTCTCTCTCAACACCACAGTTGTGATAGTCTTGTTTGTGTCACAATGGGTATCGATTTATCGATTGTGTGAATGTATGTGTGTGTGTGTGTGTGTGTGTGTGTGTGTGTGTGTGTGTGTGTGTGTGTGTGAATGTGTGTGTGTGTGTGTGTGTGTGTGTGTGTGTGTGTGTGTGTGTGTGTGTGTGTAAATCTATAGTGTAGTCGCTGTAACAACGATCAGGTGATGAAATACGACCTACATGCAGGTTTCCGGGACGACCTACAAACAGATCTCTGGAACTATCTACACGCAGGGCTCTGGAACGACCAACACGCAGCGCTCTGGAACGACCAACAAGCAGCGCTCTGGAACGACCAACACGCACGGCTCTGGAACGACCTACACGCAGTGCTCTCTAGCGACCAACACGCAGGGCTCTGGAACGACCTACACGCAGGGCTCTGGAACGACCTACACGCAGGGCTCTGGAACGACCTACACGCAGGGCTCTGGAACGACCTACACGCAGGGCTCTGGAACGACCTACACGCAGAGCTCTGGAACGACCTACACGCACAGGTTTCGTGAGCTCTCGAATAATTCGCACTTTAATTATCCAGTCAAACAGATTATAGAACGAGGCTGGATTTGCTGAGAGAGAGAGAGAGAGAGAGAGAGAGAGAGAGAGAGAGAGAGAGAGAGAGAGAGAGAGAGAGAAGACAGACAGACAGACAGACAGACAGAGACAGAGAGAGAGAGAGAGAGACAGACACACACAGAGACAAAGAGAGAGAAAGAGAGAGATAGAGAGGAGAGGAAAGGAATGAAATCAGTTGACAGTTGGGTCTTGTTGGAGGATTTGAGTAGTATTTTTAGATCCAAGTTACGTTAGTCTGCTGGTTGTTGTTATTTGGGTTATTGTCTTGTTGCTGTGGTTGTTGCTGTTGTGTTTTTTTGCTGTTGTTATGGTTCTTTTTATTGTTGGTGTTGTGGTTGCTCTGGCTCTTGTCGTCGTTGATATTGTGGTCGTTATGGTTGTTGTGTTTTTATGGTTGTTCTTGTTGTGGTTGCTATGATTGTTGTGCGTGTGGTTATTATTTTTGTTGTTGTGTTTTTTTTTTTTTGGTTGTTGTTGTTGTGGTTGTTGTTGTTATTGTGGTTGCTGCTGCTGCTGTTGTGGTTGTCATGGTTGTTGTTGTTGTGGTTGTTGTTGTTGTTGTGGTTGTTGTTGTTGTTGTGGTTGTTGTTGTTGTGGTTGTTGTTGTTATTGTGGTTGCTGCTGCTGTTATGGTTGTCATGGTTGTTGTTGTTGAGGTTGTCATGGCTGCTGCTCTTGTGGTTGTCATGGTTGTTGTTGAGGTTGTGGTTGCTGTTACTATGGTTGTTGTGATTGTTATGGCTGATAGGGATGTTGTATTTGTTGTAGTTATGCTTGTTGTTGTTGTTGTTGTTATGGTTGTCAGGGATGTTGTTGGGGTTGCAGTTATGGCTGTCCCTATTGTGGTTGTTGACAGGGCTGTTGTTGTTGTTATTGTGGTTGTTTGGGTTGTTGTTGTTGTTGTTATTGTGGTTGTTTGGGCTGTTGTTGCTTTCGTGGTTCGTGTGATATTTTTTTTTTTCAAAACCCCAGTATTTATTTCCGAATACTAGTGATTAAAATGTGATCAATAGGCGCCAGTTGATGATTACGCGTGCCAGGAATATTGATTACGTATAATGATTAAGCATAATGACACACGTATAATGATTACAAGTGTGAGAGATAATGATTACATACAGATTTTTAGATAATTCCTACGAATATTAAAATAGGTAAGGATTACGTACGTTAATAACGATCACAAATATTACTCATTATAATAATGATTACATATACATCATAAAAAACGATGACCTACCGGTATATTCATCACAGGTAACACTGGACACAAAAAATTGATGAGGTAAAAAAAAAATGTTGTTGACAAATTCGATTTTTCCAGATTTCGAATCTGAACAACAAGATTGTGTGAAACTTGATGGAACTTGATGGAACTTGATGGAACAGTTGAAACTTGATGGAACAGTTGAAACTTGATGGAACAGTTGAAACTTGATGGAACAGTTGAAACTTGATGGAACAGTTGAAGCTTGATGGAACAGCTGAAGCTTGATGGAACAGTTGAAGCTTGATGGAACAGTTGAAGCTTGATGGAACAGTTGAAACTTGATGGAACAGTTGAAGCTTGATGGAACAGTTGAAGCTTGATGGAACAGCTGAAGCTTGATGGAACAGTTGAAGCTTGATGGAACAGTTGAAGCTTGATGGAACAGTTGAAGCTTGATGGAACAGCTGAAGCTTGATGGAACCGTTGAAGCTTGATGGAACAGCTGAAGCTTGATGGAACAGTTGAAGCTTGATGGAACAGTTGAAGCTTGATGGAACAGTTGAAGCTTGATGGAACAGTTGAAGCTTGATGGAACAGCTGAAGCTTGATGGAACAGTTGAAGCTTGATGGAACAGTTGAAGCTTGATGGAACAGCTGAAGCTTGATGGAACAGTTGAAGCTTGATGGAACAGTTGAAGCTTGATGGAACAGCTGAAGCTTGGTGGAACAGTTGAAGCTTGATGGAACAGCTGAAGCTTGATGGAACAGCTGAAGCTTGATGGAACAGTTGAAGCTTGATGGAACAGTTGAAGCTTGATGGAACAGCTGAAGCTTGGTGGAACAGTTGAAGCTTGATGGAACAGTTGAAGCTTGATGGAACAGTTGAAGCTTGGTGGAACAGTTGAAGCTTTATGGAACGGTTGAAGCTTGATGGAACAGTTGAAGCTTGATGGAACAGTTGAAGCTTGAGGAACAGTTGAAGCTTGATGGAACAGTTGAAGCTTGATGGAACAGTTGAAGCTTGATGGAACAGTTGAAGCTTGATGGAACAGTTGAAGCTTGATGGAACAGTTGAAGCTTGGTGGAACAGTTGAAGCTTTGTGGAACAGTTGAAGCTTGTGGAACAGTGAAGCTTGTGGAACAGTTGAAGCTTGATGGAACAGTTGAAGCTTGATTGAACAGTTGAAGCTTGATGGAACAGTTGAAGCTTGATGGAACAGTTGAAGCTTGATGGAACAGTTGAAGCTTGATGGAACAGTTGAAGCTTGATGGAACAGTTGAAGCTTGGTGGAACAGTTGAAGCTTGGTGGAACAGTTGAAGCTTTGTGGAACAGTTGAAGCTTGGTGGAACAGTTGAAGCTTTATGGAACGGTTGAAGCTTGATGGAACAGTTGAAGCTTGATAGAACAGTTGAAGCTTGATGGAACAGTTGAAGCTTGATGGAACAGTTGAAGCTTGATGGAACAGTTGAAGCTTGATGGAACAGTTGAAGCTTGTGAAAGTTGAAGCTTATGGAACGTGATTGAGGAAAGTTGAGGTGAAAGGAGTTTGTGATGGAGGACAGTAGTGTGAGGAGTGTTGATGGAACAGGTGTGAAGTGAGAAGAGAAGTGAGTGATGGAAGTGAGTGAGGAAGTGAGTGTGAAGTGAGTTGTGAGGAAGTGTGTTGAGGAAAGTTGATGTGAGAGGGAAGGTTGAAGTGAGGAAAGTGTGAGGAGTGTGTGAGGAGGTGTGTGAGGGAGGTTGGAGGAGAGAGTGTGTGAGGGAGTGTGTGAGGGAGGTGTGTGAGGGAGGTGTGTGAGGGAGGTGTGTGAGGAGGTGGTGAGGAGTGTGTGAGGGAGGTGTGTGAGGGAGGTGTGTGAGGAGGTGTGTGGAGGTGTGTGAGGGAGGTGTGTGAGGGAGGTGTGTGAGGGAGGTGTGTGAGGAAGGTGTGTGAGGGAGGTGTGTGAGGGAGGTGTGTGAGGAAGGTGTGTGAGGGAGGTGTGTGAGGGAGGTGTGTGAGGGAGGTGTGTGAGGGAGGTGTGTGAGGGAGGTGGTGGGGAGAGGTGTGTGAGGGAGGTGTGTGAGGGAGGTGTGTGAGGGGGGTGAGGAGGAGGAGGTGTGTGAGGAGGGTGTGAGGGAGGTGTGAGATGGAGGTGTGTGGAGGGGAGGGGTGTGTGAGATAGGAGAGGTGGAGGGAGGTGTGTGAGGGAGGTGTGTGAGGAGGGGAGGGGGTGTGTGAGGGAGGTGTGTGAGGGAGGGTGTGAGGGAGGGTGTGAGGGAGGTAGTGAGGGAGGTGTGTGAGGGAGGTGTGTGAGGGAGGTGTGTGAGGGACGGGTGGGAGGGAGGGGTGTGAGGGAGGTGTGTTAGAGAGGGGTGTGAGGGAGGGATGTGAGGAAGGTATGTGAGGAAGGTGTGTGAGGGAGGGGTGTGAGGGAGGGGTGTTAAGTTTGGGGTGTGAGGGAGGGTGGAAAAAGTGGTGAGGGAGGGGATGAAGGAGGGAGAATATGGAGTTAAGGAAAGGGGTGAGAGAGGGAGGGAAAAAGAGGTGGGGAGGGAGTGAAGAAGAGAGAGGTAGGAAGAGAAGGAGGGAGGTTGTTGAGGGAGTGCATGGCTAGAATTAAGGGAGGGAGGAAAGAAGGGAGGGATGGAGAGAGGCAGGGAGAATGGGAGAGACCTTTACCAGAATGGATGATAAAGAGGGTGAATGAAGGAACAAAGGTTAAAAGAGAGAGAAGAAAGGTAGAGAGTGAGGGAAAGAGAGAAGGGAGAGTGAGAGTTGACACGCTATGGGAAGGACACAGGGAAGGAAAGGCATAACAAATGATACATGGAATAATGTAGTGGATAAGAGAGAGATGGAGAAGAGTGGATGATGTGTGTGTGTGTGTGTGTTAGCCTCACTTCCAAAAAAAGTTACTTAACTGAAGCCTCACTTCCTTAACTGAAGCCTCACTTCCAAAAAAGTTACTTAACTGAAGCCTCACTTCCTTAACTGAAGCCTCACTTCCAAAAAAGTTACTTAACTGAAGCCTCACTTCCAAAAAAGTTACTTAACTGAAGCCTCACTTCCAAAAAAGTTACTTAACTGAAGCCTCACTTCCTTAACTGAAGCCTCACTTCCAAAAAAGTTACTTAACTGAAGCCTCACTTCCAAAAAAGTTACTTAACTGAAGCCTCACTTCCAAAAAAAGTTACTTAACTGATGCTTCACTTATTTAACTGAAGCCTCACTTCCAAAAAAAAAGTTACTTAACTGAAGCCTCACTTCCTTAACTGAAGCCTCACTTCCAAAGAAAGTTACTTAACTGAAGCCTCACTTCCAAAAAAGTTACTTAACTGAAGCCTCACTTCCTTAACTGAAGCCTCACTTCCAAAAACGTTACTTAACTGAAGCCTCACTTCCAAAAAAGTTACTTAACTGAAGCCTCACACTTCCAAAAAAAGTTACTTAACTGAAGCTTCACTTATTTAACTGAAGCCTCACTTCTAAAAAAAAGTTACTTAACTGAAGCCTCACTTCCAAAGAAAGTTACTTAACTGAAGCCTCACTTCCAAAAAAGTTACTTAACTGAAGCCTCACTTCCTTAACTGAAGCCTCACTTCCAAAAAAAGTTACTTAACTGAAGCCTCACTTCCTTAACTGAAGCCTCACTTCCAAAAAAGTTACTTAACTGAAGCCTCACTTCCAAAAAAGTTACTTAACTGAAGCCTCACTTAAAAAAAAAGTTACTTAACTGAAACTTCACTTATTTAACTGAAGCCTCACTTCCAAAAAAAAGTTACTTAACTGAAGCCTCACTTCCAAAGAAAGTTACTTAACTGAAGCCTCGCTTCCAAAAAAAGTTACCTAACTGAAGCCTCATTTCCAAAAAAGTTACTTAACTGAAGCCTCACTTCCCCCCCCCCTAAAAATGCCCCATTACCGAAGTTAAAAAGTGTTTCACTCTGTGGAGTTCGGATATAACTGTCCCACACAGCACAGCCTGCATAAAAGCAACCTTCCGCCTCACTTTGCAACAGTCACATCAAAGGTTGCTACAATCAACGCGGTATTGCAATATAAATGACCAAAAAACACAGCACTGCAATTTTTCCTCTGCAAGCCTTGTTTTTCCTGAGGTAAATATTGAGCCTGCGCCCTGCACGACGCAGTGCGCCCTGCACGACGCAGTGCGCGCTGCACGACGCAGTGCGCGCTGCACGACGCAGTGCGCGCTGCACGACGCAGTGCGCGCTGCACGACGCAGTGCGCGCTGCACGACGCAGTGCGCGCTGCACGACGCAGTGCGCGCTGCACGACGCAGTGCGCGCTGCACGACGCAGTGCGCACTGCACGACGCAGTGCGCGCTGCACGACGCAGTGCGCGCTGCACGACGCAGTGCGCGCTGCACGACGCAGTGCGCGCTGCACGACGCAGTGCGCGCTGCACGACGCAGTGTGCGCTGCACGACGCAGTGTGCGCTGCACGACGCAGTGCGCACTGCACGACGTAGTGTGCGCTGCACGACGTAGTGTGCGCTGCACGACGCAGTGTGCGCTGCACGACGCAGTGTGCGCTACTAAAGGCTGTGCGAACTCTAAAAAGCAATGTGCGGCAAGTCATCCAGTCAGTCAGACTAGCCAACTCAACCAACTACTCAGTCAACCAGTCAGTCAGACTAGCCAACTCAACTAACTACTCAGTCAACCAGTCAGTCAGACTAGCCAACTCAACCAACTACTCAGTCAACCAGTCAGTCAGACTAGCCAACTCAACTAACTACTCAATCAACTAGTCAGTCACTCTACCGGCCAATTAGCCAACCAGCTAATAAGTCAACTAGCCATCTAACTAGTCAGCCAACCATGCAGTCAGCCAAGTAGCTAGTCAACCAATCAGACAGTCATCCAGCCAGCTCGGTAGTCAGCCAGTCAGCCAATCATCCTTTAACTATTTTCAAGTTAGACTGAAGAGGTGTCGATCTGTCAGACCATAAACACCTCATTTCCGTTTCGCTTACCTAAGATCTTAGTGCGTGCAGTTACGTACGAAAAACTTCAAGTATCAGATATTCCGTTCAGTTACTCTCGCTGTCTCCGAAATGCTTTTTGTAAACAATAAACATTTTCTTTGCCAAAGACTCTTCGAACTTCACCACCAGAATGAGACTTCGAGCCCGAAAATTTGAGATTGGAGCCGCGTTGTGTGTGTGTCTGTGTGTGAGAGAGAGAGAGAGAACCAGCGTGATGACTACTAAGGTTCCAACTGGCATCTCCTCGCTTCAGTAAGACCGTGGCGAAGGCCTGCAAAAAAGTTCAACTAGCATCTAGTTTCAGTGTGAACGTCGAAGGAACTACAAAGCCTCAGTTGCCTCGTATCTTCAACGGCACCGCCGTGAAATCTAAAGATGCTGTGTCGAGCCCCTCCTAGTTTCAGTAAGATTGTTGCAATGACTGCAAAGGGTCTGCAGGAGCCCTCTCCTTCCCCCATAACTTCAGTAAAACCGAAGCTATGATTATTAATGCTCCAATGACACCGTTACTAGGACTAAAAAGGGTTTGCAGGAACCCCTTAGCTACAATGAGACCCTAGCTAGGTCAAATCCCATAGCTTTAATACGAATAAAAGTAAATCTACAAAGGCTCCACTGGAACCTCCAAGCTTTAATAAGACTGTCGGCTAAGACTACAAAGGCTCCAGCGTCGCTCAAAGACACTTCTTCACCTGTGAATTTTTAAAGTTGTAGCTGAACTCTTGAGAGCTGACTCCGACAAAATATCTAAGAAATCTACTTTAAACTTTTATCTGCCTTCCCTTGACGTAGATATTTATCAGAAGTGCAAGAAGGTAGAGAAATCTTATTGAAAGCAATGTTTACTGTGTGTAATGTTTAGGGAAACTAAAAGAGAGAGATTCTTCAGCCGGGTGTCCACGATGCTGGTGACGGACTCTTGCCACCGAGAGAGAGAGAGAGAAAGAGAGAGAGAGACTGAATTAACTTTACACAGGTCAACGGAGACGCTCAGATCTTCCTCGCAAATGTTAAAGGAAAAAATCCAGGATCAAGGATTAACTCAGCGAGTTGACTTGAAACTCGCGTCAAGAACCACGAAAACTCACTAGGAATTCTTCTGGGTTTTTTTCCCCGAGCGTTGATCGGAACGGAAGTGACGGAGGAGCGACAAAATATGGAAGGAGGAAACGAAATGAAAGGAGCTAAAAAATAAGAAGGAATTAAGAAAAGGCGTAATGGGTTAAATGAGGCCAACATGTGAAAGAGAAAAAAAATAAATGGGATGGACGAATTCAGTGAGGGGAGAAGGGGGAGGGGGAGGAAGAGGAGGAGAAGGGAGAGAGGGAGGAGGAAGATGACGACGAGAAGGAGGAGGAGGAGGATTGGAAAAAGAATGGGGGGGGGAAGCAAGAACGAGAGAGAGAAAAAAAGAGGAGAATTAGAAGGAGGAAGGAAGAGAAGGAGGAGGTAAGGAAAAAGTGATGACTGAGGAGAAGAATGAGGAGTAAATGGAGAAGAACCAGAAGGAAGATAAGAAGAAGAGGAACAGGAGGAAGAAGGATACAAGCGAGCAGGAGTCCTGACTCTCAGTTTCACATCTATCTGGTAAGGACCAATTATAGTCTCACTTCTTCCTCGGGTCTTGGTAGCTGAGAATAAGATAGTACAGAAGAATAAGATAGTATAGCAGGAGGATAAGATAGTATAGCAGGAGGATAAGATAGTACTCCAAGAGGATAACATAGTATAGCAGGAGGATAATATAGCATAGCAGGATAAGATAGTATAACAGGAGAATAAGATAGTAATGCAGGAGGGTAAGATAGTATTTCCTACGAGGAAAGGTTAAGGGAACTCAACATGATAAGGCTCTTGGAGAGGGGAAAGAGTGACATAGTAGCTACTAGGGAAGAGACGGGGCCAGGAGCTGTTAATCTACCCCGTAACTATACATAGGTGAGTACACGAATACATACAAATACACACATCACACACATCTCACACACACACACACCCACACACACACACACACACACACACACACCAATCCCACAACACATTCCCATCACTCGTGATTACAAGTGTTTAATCAGTCTCCAAACAACTGAGTCTCCGCGCCTGTCAGGGATGATCTGGAGTCAGCAGCTTATTAGTGCATCCACCTCACTGAAGAGCAAGCCAGGGAGGCTCGTTTCTGTTCACCGCTGTGGCAACGGTGGCCTTGTTAGAGCGAGGGTCGTTTGTAATCACTGCTGTGGCAACAATGACCTTGCTCGGTATCGCTGACACCTGCAACAACGTATCAGTTGTTGTCTTGCATCTTGTAAACCAGTGCAAGGTCGCACCTTGGGGAAGGTAAACAAAAAAATGGATTGACGAGAAAGTGATATGTCACATTACCGTGAAAGTTATTTTAGCTTTCTCCTCTCTCTCTCTCTCCTCTCTCTCTCTCTTCTCCCTTTACTCTGTTTATCTTACCTATCTTCTACTTCTCATTCCTTGCCTTTCTTAACGCCTATTCTTCTCTTATATTCCCTTCCATTTCTTCTTCGTCCCATCTTCTCCTCTTACATTTTACCTCTCTCTCTTTTTTTCTTCTCCTCCATTCTGCTCCCTTCTTGAGCTTTTCTCAGACATTCTTCTTCGACTGTTTCCTTCGATTCTTCGCATTTCTTCCCTCTTTTTCACGTTCATTACCTTTTCAATAAGTTTTTTTCAATAATTTTTTTTCAATAAGTTTTCGCTTCCCATTTTCCCCACCACCAGCTGAGCAGCTGGTGACAGGGACATTGGTAACGCGGGCATCTGTTCAATACGGGTAGCTGGTAACATGGGTAGATAGATGCTTAAACTGTTCACATTACTGTACCATTATTCCCTGGAACTAAATTAGTTACGCTCTAATGAGCGTGGGGATGCTGGAACAATGAACAATATTGACCTCATGTATATATATATATATATATATATATATATATATATATATATATATATATATATATATATATATATATATATATATATATATATATCATTCATTCAATCAACACGTCGGCAGTTTCCCACCGAGGCGGGGTGGCCCAAAAGAAAAAACGAAAGTTTCTCCTTTTACATTTAGTAATATATACAGGAGAAGGGGTTACTAGCCCCTTGCTCCCGGCATTTTAGTCGACTCTTACGACACGCATGGCTTACGGAGGAAGAATTCTGTTCCACTTCCCCATGGAGATAAGAGGAAATAAGAACAAGAACTAGTAAAAAAATAGAAGAAAACCGAGAGGGGTGTGTATATATATGCTTGTAAATTTATGTGTAATGTGACCTAAGTGTAAGTAGAAGTAATAAGACATGCCTGAAATCTTGCATGTTTATGAGACAGAAAAAAGACACCAGCAATCCTACCATCAAGTAAAACAATTACAGGCTTACGTTTTACACTCACTTGGGAGGACGGTAGTACCTCCCTGGGCGGTTGCTGTCTACCAACCTATTACCTAGGATATATATATATATATATATATATATATATATATATATATATATATATATATATATATATATATATATATATATATATATATATATACATATATATATATGTGTGTGTGTGTACTCACCTAATTGTGGTTGCAGGGGTCGAGACTCAGCTCCTGGCCCCGCCTCTTCGCTGTCCGCTACTGGGTTTCTGCTCTCCCTGCTCCATGAGCTTTATCATACCTCGTCTTAAAACTATGTATGTTTCCTGCCATACATGTGTGTGTGTGTGTGTTTGTGTGTGTGTGTGTATGTGTGTGTGTGTGTGTGTGTGTGTACTCACCTATTTGTATTTGCAGATGTCGTGTCATAGCTCCTGGCCCCGCCTCTTCACTGATTGCTACTAGGTCCTCTCTCTCCCTGCTCCATGAGCTTTATCAAACCTCGTCGTCTTAAAAATATGTATGGTTCCTGCCTCCACTACGTCACTTTCTAGGCTATTCCACTTCCTGACAACTCTATGACTGAAGAAATACTTCCTAACATCTCTTTGACTCATAGGAGTCTTCAACTTCCAATTGTGACCCCTTGTTTCTGTGTCCCCTCTCTGGAACATCTTGTCTATGTCCACCTTATCTATTCTTTGCAGTATTTTATACGTCGTTATCATGTCTCCCCTAACCCTCCTGTCCTCTAGTGTCGTCAGGCCGATTTCCCTTAACCTTTCTTCGTAGGACAATCCTCTTAGCTCTGGGACTAGTCTTGTTGCAAACCTTTACACTTTCTCTCATTTCTTGACGTGCTTGACCAGGTTTGGGTTCCAAGCTGGTGCTGCATACTCCAGTATGGGCCTGACGTATATGGTGTACAGAGTCTTGAATGATTCCTTGGTGAGGTATTGGAACGCTATTCTTAGGTTTGCCAGCCGCCCGTATGCTGCAGCAGTTATCTGATTGATGTGTGCCTCAGGAGATGTGCTCGGTATTATACTCACCCCAAGATATTTTTCCTTGAGTGAGGTTTGCAGTCTTTGGCCACCTAAACTATACTCTGTCTGCGGTCTTCTTTGCCCTTCCCCGATGTGTGTGGCAGCATGCTAGATCTGTGCCTAAGATTTAATCTATTACATTCAATGGTTCTGTTGTAGATGATAATGATCCATCTCATTACTTTATATTACTCACGACTCAGGAATATAAACTTATTCCTGACCCAAACTTGAGTTAAACTGAATAATTTAATAATCATAATTCAGTAAATGATGTTTACATACACAAATTATAAGCAGTTGTGAGTCCTTCCTTAAATATTCGACCAACACTGATTTAATGGTGTATAAACTAGAATAGTTCTCAGTCTCGGGTCATGAAAAATGTGATCCTTTAGTTGTGAATGGGGTGGAAAACCATGTTCAGGGTGGACCGGTAAGCCAACGGAAAGTCTCGGTCAAATGACCGAAAGCTCTTTACAGCGGGTCACAGTATAACTGTGACCTAAGCCGGGAGTAATTTCCTCTTTTAGGCCGATGAAATGCAACTCTTAAAGAATCACTCGAAGAACAAGAGCTCTCATGTCTTCCATGTAAGAGCCGCTGATTTTCAATCAGCAATTCAATGTATATGCAAAACGTGAAGTGACGATTGGGCTCACAGTGTTGAAAGTCGGATCGTCTTTACGCAATATTTAACTACCGCAGATGCTTTTTACCAGCAATTATGCAATGCAGACTCCTGAACAAGAAAGCCGGTTCATCTAGCTTACCAGTCCACAATTCAGGCTGAAAACTCTAAACTCAGTCTACTCGATGAAACTTGTAACAAAGAAGCATTTGAGGGAAAATGACGATGAGGAGGTAGTAACCATTAGTGATCTTGCATTGAGGCTGAGAGAATGCAATAGTGAGGTCAAATACGTGAAGATGAAAATCGTAGAATACTTCGGAGACATCATTAATTTATTATACGTAATGTTCGGCCAGTGTGGTAACTTTGAGCGGCACAGCAACAACTCATCTGTAAGCTTTATAAGAAGTAACTAAACTGGCATACTAAACTGGCATACTAAACTGGCATACTAAACTGGCATACTAAACTGGCATACTAAACTGGCATACTAAACTGGCATACTCTGACATGACAAAATAAGGATTGTGAAGACAGTGGTTGCTCTTATCAACAATACATGGTCACTTTATAAGACACGTACCCACTCCACACAATATTTTATCTTTGGAAGAAAACATGATGTTCTTACCATAGACTTCGCAGCTCTTTGTTTTAAGACCATTATTCACTAATTAGAAGGTAGACGCAAATATTGCATGAGGGGGTGAGGCCAGTGTTCAAGCCACTTAGTCCTCAGTTCACCAAGAATGTAACAATTTCGTCGAACAAGTTGCTACTGATCTCCAAGTGAACTATGTGACAGAGATTCCCATCAAAATAATAAACACTTCCTGGGCAGCAATGCAAAAACAGAAGTTCTCTGTGAGAAGTTGCAAGAAAGTGGATGCATGACTGTTTATTCAGAGGGTGATGCAGAATTTGTAATTGCCCAAACAGCGGTAAAATCTGCTTTCACGTCTTCCGTGCAAGCTGACACTCTGCTACCAACACATGCAGCAACACGCCATCAGAGCGCCCTTCTTCAGATTATAAACCAACAAACAACTTTATGAATAGAATGCCCCTTGTTATGCACAGCATTCTGAGAGATGGATATGACCAGTGATCGACTTCAACTACTACCAGTTCCAGAGGTTCAACTGTGAAGGTGATCTGCGACAGGACACTATATACCTGCAAAACACTACCGTCTCGCATACTCACTAACATATACTGAGTGCAATGGAGGTCGAGGTACTTGTATGGACAACATAGACGAATTGGGAAATGTCAAATGTGCATTGACAGTGATAGTTGTTTTCTGTAGCAAACCAAGTTATCTCTTGTTCACTGTTAACGTATAAAGTATGTTCAAATGTTCAATCATTTACTATATCTGCTGTACACTAAACGCAGAGTGCCAGGCACTAATATTTGCCTATTCACTCACAGTGAGATAATTAAATTCTGATGGCATCAGTCTATTAACGCTAAAAATCATACCAAAGAGAAAACAAAATCAGTTACAAAATAGCAAATCGAATAAATATGAAAGCAGTGCAATTGCAATTACAGCATTTATTGTATTACATATGTTGGGTCAACGTCACTGGTCTCCATTTCGGATACAGTTCGCTTTAAATTTTCATTAGTGAGAGTCATTTTTTTTTTATTTGCCATTTGTTTCTGGTATGACTAATTTTCTCCTGCTAGACTGACTGCAATATAAAAGTGAAAAGAAAAGTTTCACCAGAGAAGAGGAAATGGTGACGCATCGAACAGCGCCAGAAATAAGCGGTCAGATAAACGCTTTTGTATACTGGTGTCAGCGT
The DNA here is from genome assembly GCA_009830355.1 of Cherax destructor. Classification (NCBI taxonomy): domain Eukaryota; kingdom Metazoa; phylum Arthropoda; class Malacostraca; order Decapoda; family Parastacidae; genus Cherax; species Cherax destructor. The sequence continues at coordinate 95,510 of WNWK01000062.1, read as the reverse complement.
AGAGGGCGGGCATAGTGCATAGTGATAGGTGAGGGCTCTCTCTCTCTCTCTCACCTGATGAGGGAGAGTGCACAATCAGGGCTCTCTCCCTCTCACCTGACGAGGGAGAGTGCTCGGACAGGGTTCTCCCTCACACATCACGAGGGAGAGTGCACGGACAGGGCTCTCCCTCTCACCTGACGAGGAAGAGTGCACGGACAGGGCTCTCCCTCTCACATGACTCCTCCACTGAGAGGTATAGTGAGCGTGGAGAGGTGTGGGCTTCTGCCTTTCCCTCTCTCCCTATCTACTTTAAGTCGCGTCTATCCTCTACCCGTTCCACTATTCTAACCTCCATCTTCCTTTTCTCTTTCTCTCTTCCCTCTTACCGTTCCTTTCTTTCCCTCCCCTCTCGTTCTCCTTTGCTTCCACTTCTCGTTTAATTTCCCCTTGCTTTTTTTTTTCGTTGCCTTTTGAACTTTCCTTTTATCTGGTATTACTCATTCCACTTTTTTTTTCATTGTTTTCCCCCTTCCTACTCTCTCTTTGACTTTCTCTCTGATTGGCTGTCGCGAGAGTAACTCTTTTCTAAACATTTGTATTTTGCTCTCTATTCCAATATATTTTTTTTTACATTTCTTTCTATTTCTACCAGCTTTTGTAATTTGCTATCTACTTCGACCAGCTTTTGTATTTTGCTTTCTATTTCGACCAGCTTTTGTATTTTGCTTTCTATTTCGACCAGCTTTTGTATTTTGCTTTCCATTTCGGCCAGCTTTTGTATTTTGCTTTCTATTTCGGCCAGCTTTTGTAGTTTGCTTTCTATTTCGATCAGCTTTTGTCTATGGCTTTCTCTTTTAATTTGTTTTTTATGTTTTTCATTTCTGTTTATTTTCATATATTGCTTCTTTTTAGTTCTGTCTATTCTGATTTTGCTTTCTACTGAATTCTATTATTATATTATTTCCTTGATTTATTCTCGTATTTTGCTTTGTATTTCGAGTGAATATTGGATTTTGCTATCTATTTCGATCTATTCTTTTGTATTGCTGTCTATTTTGATGTAATTGTTTATTTTTTGCTTTCTATATTGATTTATTCGTGAATTTTACTTTCTATTTCGTTTTACTTTTCTATATCGCGTTCTGTTTGGATTTCCTCATGTATTATGCTTTCTATTTCAGTCAGTTCATTTGTTATGCTTTCTATTTATTGTATTTTGCTTTCTATTTTGACTGACTCGCCCATTTTTGCATTATTTTTGTCCTTGTGTTCTTAGTTTGCTTTCTGTATGTCCCGAGTTATTTTTTTTTCTCTTATTCAATTATCTATTCCTCGCTGCCATTATTTATCTGGTCTCTTGCATGAAGGCACTTCAGCCTCTCGGTACGTCAGCAGAAACTGGTCACAGACCGCAAGTCCTAGGGAAGCAGAATGTTGTAAACAAAGCTATCAGAAGGTGAAGCAAGTCTTAGTGTGATGGTTCACTCTCATTGTGGCAATTTTAATAGAAGCTTGTACGGCCATCCTGACCGACAAACGGGTACAGCCACCCTTACTGACAACCAGACTGGGTACAGCCACCCTTACTGACAACCAGACTGGTTACAGCCACTATTAGGAGGTGGCTATACCCAGTCTGGTGGTCATTAATACAGACTCATTAAACAAGTGATAACTGCACTATTTGCCTTGTGTTATCCTGGTCTGATAACGCTTTCCCTGCGTTCATAACATTAATGTTATCCTCACGTAGGAGTGCTGGTAATGTTTGAATCAGAGTGCTGGAGTGCTGGTAATGTTTGAATCAGAGTGTTGGCGTCAAGCGCAACGTCCACTGGGACAATGGCGGTACATGTATGCAAAATATGTTAGAATTACTAGAAGGATAACATAACTTTTGCTGTAACCTTGTAACATAGCTCTTGCTGTAACATTGTAACATAGCTTTTGCTGTAACATTGTAACATAGCTCTTGCTGTAACATTGTAACATAGCTCTTGCTGTAACCTTTTAACATAGCTCTTGTTGTAACATTGTAACATAGCTCTTGCTGTAACCTTGTAACATAGCTCTTACTGTAACCTTTTAACATAGCTCTTGTTGTAACATTGTAACATAGCTCTTGCTGTAACATTGTAACATAGCTTTTGCTGTAACCTTTTAACATAGCTCTTGTTGTAACATTGTAACATAGCTCTTGCTGTAACATTGTAACATGACATATATGCAGGGTAGACCCACACTGTTGGGTATCTGGGATTTCTAAACAAAATTCTTCATTTCGTTGTTTACCGACAAGCTGACTTGTTTGCTTCTCTTGAAAACCTGAGTAATTCACCAGCTCCAAGCTCCTGATGGGTCATCTGATCTCCGCCACAACTGACCCTGGCTCCTGATGGGTCGTCTAATCTCTGCCACAGCTGACACAATTTGTCTAATGGGTCGACTGATCTCTGTCACAACTGACACAGTCTGTCTGATGGGCTGTCTGATCCTTACCACAAATAACACTGTCTGATGGGTCGTCTGATCTCTGCCACAACTGACACAGTCTGTCTGATGGGTCGTCTGATCTCTGCCACAACTGACACAGTCTGTCTGATGGGCTGTCTGATCTTTACTACAACTAACACTGTCTGATGGGTTGTCTGATCTCTGCTACAACTGACAGTCTGTCTGATGGGTCGTCTGCTCTCTGCCACAACTGACACAGTCTGTCTGATGGGCTGTCTGATCTTTACCACAACTAACACTGTCTAATGGGTTGTCTGATCTCTGCCACAACTGATAGTCTGTCTGATGGGCTGTCTGATCTTTACCACAAGTAACATTGTCTGATGGGTCGTCTAATCTCTGCCACAACTGACACAGTCTGTCTAATGGGTCGTCTGATCTCTGCTACAACTGACACAGTCTGTCTGATGGGTTGTCTGTTCTTTACCACAACTAACACTGTCATATGGGTCGTCTAATCCCTGCCACAACTGACACAGTGTGTCTGATGGGTCGTCTGTTCTTTACCACAACTAACACTGTCTGATGGGTCGTCTGATCTCTGCCACAACTGACACAGTCTGTCTGATGGGTCGTCTGATCTCTGCCACAACTGACACAGTCGTCGTCGTCGTCATTTTCGTCATCTTCATATTCGTCATCGTCATAGTCATATTCATCGTCTTTATATTCGTCATCGTCATATTCGTCATCGTCATATTCATATTCGTTATCGTCATATTCATCATCTTCATATCCGCCATCATCTTCATATTAGTCATCGTCATATTCGTCATCTTCATATCCACCATCTTCATATTAGTCATCGTCATATTCGTCATCTTCATATTCGTCATCATCTTCATATTATTCATCGTCATAGTCATATTCGTCATCTTCATATTCGTTATCGTCATATTCGTCATCTTCATATCCCCCATCATCTTCATATTAGTCATCGTCATATTCGTCATCTTCATATTCGTCATCATCTTCATATTCGTCATCGTCATATTCATCATCTTCATATTCGTCATCTTCATATTCGTCATCTTCATATTCGTCATCTTCATATTCATCATCTTCATATTCGTCATCTTCATATTAGTCATCTTCATATTCGTCATCGTCATATTCGTCATCGCCATAGTCATATTCGTCATCGCCATAGTCATATTCGTCATCTTCATATTCGTCATCGTCATATTCGTCATCTTCATATTCGTCACCTTAATATTCGTCATCTTCATATTCGTCATCTTCATATTCGTCATCTTCATATTCATCATCTTCATATTTGTCATATTAATCATCTTCATATTCGTCATCGTCATATTCGTCATCTTCATATTCGTCATCGTCATATTCGTCATCTTCATATTCGTCATCGTCATATTCGTCATCTTCATATTCGTCATCGTCATATTCGTCATCGTCATATTCGTCATCTTCATATTCGTCATCGTCATATTCGTCACCTTAATATTCATCTTAATATTCGTCATCTTCATATTCGTCATCTTCATATTCATCATCTTCATATTCGTCATCTTCATATTCATCATTTTCATATTTGTCATCATATTAGTTATCTTCATATTCGTCATCTTCATATTCGTCATCGTCATATTCGCCATCTTCATATTCGTCATCGTCATATTCGTCAACTTCATATTAGTTATCTTCATATTCGTCATCGTCATATTCGTCATCATCTTCATATTCGTCATCGTCATATTCGTCATCTTCATATTCGTCACCTTAATATTCGTCATCTTCATATTCGTCATCTTCATATTCGTCATCTTCATATTCGTCATCTTCATATTCGTCATCGTCATATTCGTCATCTTCATATTAGTCATCTTCATATTCGTCATCTTCATATTCGTCATCGTCATATTCGTCATCGTCATATTCGTCATCTTCACATTCGTCATCATCTTCATATTCGTCATCTTCATATTCGTCATCTTCATATTCGTCATCTTCATATTCGCCATCTTCATATTCGTCATCTTCATTTTCGTCATTTTCAAATTTGTCATCGTCATATTCGTCATCTTCATATTCATAATCTTCATATTAGTCATCTTCATTTTTTTTATTTTCATATTCGTCATCTTCATATTAGGCATCTTTATATTCGTCATCGTCCTATTCGTCATCTTCATATTCGTCATCGTCATATTCATCTTCATATTCGTCATCGCCATATTCATATTCGTCATCTTCATTTTCGTCATCGTCATATTCGTCATCTTCATTTTCCTCATCTTCATTTTCGACATCGTCATATTCGTCATCTCCATATTCGTCATCTTCATTTTCGTCATCTTCATATTATTCAGCGTCACATTCATCATTGTCACATTCATCATCGTCACATTTATCATCGTCACATTCGTCATTGTCATATTCGTCATCAAATTTATCTTTCATCTACATGGTTACATTTATAATACCCACACACGCTACATGACAAGACTAAAGAATGTGAAGGCACAATACACAATAACACAATGCACCTGTGACCTATGTATTGTGACCTGTGAAGTGTGACCTGTGTAATGTGGCCTGTGTAGTGTGACCTGTGTAGTGTTGCAAGTGTAGTGTAGCCTTTGTAGTGTGACCTGTGTAGTGTGACCTGTGTAGTGTGGCCTGTGTAGTGTGAGCTGTGTACTGTGGCCTGTGTAGTGTGACCTGTGTAGTGTGGCCTGTGTAGTGTGACCTGTGTAGTGTGACATGTGTAGTGTGACCTGTGTAGTGTGACCTGTGTAGTGTGGCTTGTGTAATGTGACTGTGTAGGGTGACCTGTGCAGTGTGATTTTAGGTAGTGTGACATGGGTAGAGTGACCTGTGTAGTGATGAATTTGGGTAGGGAGAACCGTGTAGTGCGAACTGTGTAGTTTATTTTTTAATAGTGTGACCTGTGTAGTCTGTCATTGGTAGTATGACATATTCAATGTGACCTGGGTAGTTTGACCTGTGTAGTGAGATTTTTGGGTATTGCGACCTGTGAAGTATTACCTGTTTAGTGTGAACTATGCAGAGTGACCTGTGTAATGGGTGACATGTAGTGTGACCTGGGCAGTGTGACATGTGTAGTGTGTCATTGGGACTGTGACCTATTAAGTGTGACCTGGGTAGTGTGACTTGCGTAGTGCGACGTGTGTAGTGTGACCTCTGAGGTGTGATTTTGGGTAGTGTGACCTGTGTTGTGTGACTTGCGTATTAAGAAGTGTGTAATACAGTATAACCTGGGTAGTATGACCTATGTAGTGTGTTTCTTGTAGCGTAATCTATATAGTATGACCTATTTAGTGTGACCTGGGTAGTATTACGTTTGTAGATTGATTTTTATAGTGTGACTTGTGTAGTGTGACCAGTGTAGTATGACCTGTGTAGTGTGACCAGTGTAGTATGACCTGTGTAGTGTGACCTGTATGGTGAGACCTGTGTAGTGTTACCTGTGTAGTGTGACGTGTAGTGTGACCAGGGTAGTATGACCTGTGTAGCGTGACCTGTGTAGTGTGACCTGTATAGTATGACATGTTTTGTATGGCCTCTGTAGTGTAACCTGTGTAGTATGACTTGTGTATTGTGATCTTTGTAGTGTGACGTGCGTGGTGTGACCTGTGTAGTGTGACGTGCGTGGTGTGACCTGTGTAGTGTGACGTACGTCAAAGAACGCTTTACCGACGAACGTTGATGTGAAGCATCCAGGGAAGACGTAAGCTTGCGAATTAGACGTAAATTAAGATATACGTTGATTTTAGTGCGTTGATTCAGACGTTCGTTAGACGTTCATTCAACATTATAGACGTATATTTGCACTGACCATCGTTATAGACATACGCTAGTGACGACGTACACTAGAGTAGACTAGCATTGGTTTTGACGTTCGTCGGTTTAGAAGACGTGAGTTATAGACGTACGACTTGACGTACGCTTGTGTAGACGTACAATCGTTGGTGCTAAGCCGGCTACGACTACCACACGATCAGATGGATGGTCGTGAAGCACTTGCTAGTGTAGTAGTTACTCCAGTCCCAGTGGGTCGTTTGATAATTGTTCGTTAGATAATTCTTAGTTAGATAATTGTTTGTTTAATTCCGGGAAGGACGTCAACAGAACTGTGGTAGAATGTCACCAGAATCGTGGTAGTGACGTCAACAGGACTGTGGTAGGAAGTCACCAGAATCATGGTACGAAGACTACCAGAGGTCTAGGCGCGACGTCATCAGAATTGCGGTAGTGACGCAACCCGAAGCGTGACAATGACGTCACCAATGTCGCAGTGACGCAACCAGGGGAAGGGGGGGGCGTGACAACGACGTCACCGATGTTCCATGGTCGACTCAGTGCCCTTCAAGGGGCCCCATAGTGGCTCTTCATCGAAGGAACTGGATGAATTGGATTGCTTCCCCTTCTCCAGCCGCTTTACAATCCCTACGGGTTTAGCGCGTCCCCATGAATAATAATAATAATAGTAATAAAAATAATAATCTTTGTTCTTGCCGGGGATTTGTGTGGTTGGATTTGGGTAGTTGGATTTGTGTAGTTGGATTTGTGTGGTTGGATTTGTGTGGTTGGATTTGTGTAGTTGGATTTGTGTAGTTGGATTTGTGTGGTTGGATTTGTGTAGTTGGATTTGTGTGGTTGGATTTGTGTGGTTGGATTTGTGTAGTTGGATTTGTGTGGTTGGATTTGTGTGGTTGGATTTGTGTAGTTGGATTTGTGTAGTTGGATTTGTGTGGTTGGATTTGTGTAGTTGGATTTGTGTAGTTGGATTTGTGTAGTTGGATTTGTGTGGTTGGATTTGTGTGGTTGGATTTGTGTAGTTGGATTTGTGTAGTTGGATTTGTGTGATTGGATTTGTGTAGTTGGATTTGTGTAGTTGGATTTGTGTGGTTGGATTTGTGTGGTTGGATTTGTGTAGTTGGATTTGTGTAGTTGGATTTGTGTTGTTGTATTTGTGTGGTTGGATTCGTGTGGCTGGATTTGTGTGGTTGCTTATGTGATATTGCAATCGCGTGGTTGCATTCTTATGGTTGGATATGAGTGACTGGATTTTTTGTGGTCGGATTTATGTATTTGGGTTTGTGTCGTTGGCTCTGTATGACTGGAGTCGTGTGGCTGGATTTGTGTGGTTGTCGTGGGTTTTAATGTTCTGGTTGTGGGCTTTGCTGGGTTTTCCGTGGTTTCTTAGTTTTGTTTGGCTTTGTTTTATTCTTGGTGTTTTTTTGTGTTCTGGTTAAAGATTTCGTTTGTTTCTTTGTTTTTTTTTTAGTGTTCTGGTTGTTTACTTTGGTTTGTCGTGGTTTCTTAGTGTTCTAGTTGTTTACTTTGTTTGGTCTGTCGTAGTTTCTTAGTGTTCTGGTTATTTATTTTGTTTGGTCTGTCGTAGTTTCTTAGTGTTCTGGTTGTTTACTTTGGTTTATCGTAGTTCCTTAGTGTTCTGGTTGTTTACTTTCTTTGGGTTGTCGTGGTTTCTTAGTGTTCAAGTGGGTTTTATATCGGGGTTTGCTGGACTTGAGGTTGGTCGTGCTAGGGTCGTGAGCGTATGGTGCCAGTAAGACGTATTCAAGTATCAAGCCAGCTAATGTTAGGAATCCAGCTCCGTGCGTCCCCTCTGGTCTTCCCCTACTCTGGCCTACCTCTACTCTGGTCTGCCCTTACTCTGATCTACCTCTACTCTGGTCTACCTATACTATGGTCTGCCTCATCTCTGGTCTGCCTCCACTCTAGTCTGCGCCTACTTTGGTCTGCGTACGCTCTGGTCTTTTACATGCCAGTAAACTCGTCTGCCTCGCTCATCATGCGCGGAGGAGATCGACACCGACTGTGATGATATGTATGTCAAAGACAAGTCTCCGGGTATTTTCAGGTTCACTATAAATATTTAAGCATAATATGCTTGCATATTTATAATGAACATAACAGGCGGAGAATGCTGTTAGGTAAATAAGAAATAAGTGGCAAAATAAAAATCGTACGTTCCTTTTGGCATTTGATTTTGTTCCTTTCCTGTGACTGCTAATACATTTTCCAAGGTCACTGTGTGGTTATTCTATGTTTATTAGATGTTGGAGGAAACTCTAGCTCGTGTACGTCAGTAGATGTTCAAAAACCTCGAAAACATTCGCATCTCTGCATCGACCCCAGAGAGTTTATGTTGGCCAGGTTCCTCAAAGATAACAATCAGCCCTGGGCCCCACACATGCCACAAGCCTTAAGGTGGAAGGAACGATTCGGCAAATTTGGTGAAGTTCTTGGTTGGTCCCGTGTAGAGGTGAGCAGGTATGCGTTGAACGCGCATGACCACCAACACAACCACCAACACCAGGTATTGATTGTCGCCCGTATGCAAATATGCAAGCAACCCCGACTGTGACCTTTGCTGTTCTTGAGTTCCAACATGGTGCATTCAGCTACCTGGGAGCCTAGAGCTGAGTGAAAGGACCCACCCCCAGAAAGTAGTGTGCTACCTTGCCTGTGTTGCTTTAGGAAGGAGAGAAGCGTGATATTTTGGGTGATATCTTCCCTCCTGCAGGTGATTCTTGAGGGAAAGAATCATGGGAGGTGATTTTTTTTTCTTTCATTGTTATGATAATTGAGATTTTAAAAAAATGTGGTATTTTTTTTATATGGTGTGGGTTGCCTTCCAGAGGAGTGAGATGGGCGGGCGGGTGTATTGAACTTACCTGTGGGCGGCACGACTGAACGCGGTGATTGGAATGGCAGGTAAGTCACCAGCTAGGTGAATTACCTAGGTAGGTCACCTAGGTGGGTCACCTAGGTAGGTCACCTGCTAGGAGCACTAGTGAGACTGGCGGGGAAGGAGGAGGCGGGCGAGCGGGCGCCTGGCGAAGGCACGAAGGGCAGGCTGGGACTGAGGGCGCGGCACTAGGGTAGAGGCGGCGTGCTCGCCTGGCGGAGCAGCAGGTGAAGGCGTGGGAGAGGCGGGCGAGGGCGTGCAGCAGCCACCAGCACCGCAGGAGACGAGGCCTGGCACGCACCACCACACTGGCACCTCCCCTCAACACCTCTGCTGCTCCTCGCTGCCCGCTACCTCCCGACGCTTACCTTTACCTCTAGCCACGCCACCCTGGCCCTTCCTGGCCTCTGCCTGCGCCCGCGGCCACACGCCACCACTCTGGCCACTCCTGGCCACCACAGCATCAATGTTCCTATCCCAGGGCACTTTTGCGGGTCACTTTGAGTTACTCGCTCGTGCGATGTCTGGCATCCAGGATTCCAGCGGCACCCTTTTGGAATGGCAGGAACGCAGCCGAGGCTGTGATTGGCTGTGGCAGGCATGACGTCACTCCCCGGGAGGCGGTGATTGGCTGGTGGGCGAGAGTGCCGCCGGCGGAGGCTTGTGAGCAAGAGCGGCACGTATTGATGGCACCCGAGGAGGCAGCCGGTGCCGGCGACAAGCTGGCCCCTGGCACTCTTCCCCGGCACCATTAACCACCATTACTCCCTCATATCGTCTCCCGGGTTTTGGTAATCCATATTTCACAGTAACCCAAAGTTAAAACAGCTCCATTGATACCAAATAATCTCGGGTTTAAGGAACATGCCGATGGTTTTCTAGCGGGGTGCCATCCCGGGCACGGAAGAAAGCCAGGGCAGGAGTGCCAGACACCTGGCACCCCCCACAAGGAGCTCCTCCCCCCATGCCTCAACGACTATCCCAGATCCCAGTAAATTGGCTCTGGCAACATTTCCACAAGACGCCCCATTTCCATTTAGAGTAAATTTGACGATGTGAATCGTGGGTAGCTACGACTGTAATGCTGATCATTTGTCTACGTGTGAGGGGAAGGGAGGTAATGGGAGGGGGTGGGGGTAATGGGAGGGGTTGGGGTAGTGGGAGGGGGTGGGAGGAGGCAGTGGGCGGTGTGTGAGGTAGTAATGGGAGAGGTAGGAAATGGGGCAGAAAAATGAAAAAAAAAGAATGGGGTGAAACCACCGTCACACTACAGCAAGCGTATCACATACACTGTGAGATGTATGTGACATACCGTGAGATGTATGTGATATACCTTGAGGTGTATGTGACATACCCTGAGGTCTATGTGACATACCTTGAGGTCTATGTGACATACCTTGAGGTCTATGTGACATACCCTGAGGTCTATGTGACATACCCTGAGGTCTATGTGACATACCCTGAGGTCTATGTGACATACCCTGAGGTCTATGTGACATACCCTGAGGTCTATGTGACATACCCTGAGGTCTATGTGACATACCCTGAGGTCTATGTGACATACCCTGAGGTCTATGTGACATACCCTGAGGTCTATGTGACATACCCTGAGGTCTATGTGACATACCCTGAGGTCTATGTGACATACCCTGAGGTCTATGTGACATACCCTGAGGTCTATGTGACATACCCTGAGGTCTATGTGACATACCCTGAGGTCTATGTGACATACCCTGAGGTCTATGTGACATACCCTGAGGTCTATGTCTCTAAGTGTACATACACTGAGAGTTTATTTAAATCCCTATTTCAGGGTTGAAAATATTCCAGACTGGTAGTGAACAGGTTACTTGGAGCCTCAATGGCCCTCGTGTATCAGATAAGCTTTAAGTCCCCATTAAACATTTAATGGTACCCCCAACAGTCAGGCAGATGGGATATAATATGGAGCTAAAACCTTGGGAGACAGAAATGGCAATACATCATAATTGACTATGGAAAGATAATCATTTTAAAAACTGAAGAGACAGTGCCACTGTTGTACCTGAGAGACAATGGCAACATAGTGCCTGAGAGGCACTGCCAGCATGGGGCCTGAGAGGTAATACCAACATAGCGCCTGAGAGGTAGTGCCCGGGAGGCAGTGCCAACATAGTGCCCGGGAGGCAGTGGCAACATAGTGCCCGGGAGGCAGTGAACGTGAAACATAAATCTTTATTTCTACAATTACATGTTCAAGGTATACAGGCCTAGCTGACATCAATGACATACTACTATAAACAAAGTCCCTTGTTATGCTGAGAATTTCGGGCAGATTAAGTCAATTTTGTCCCCAGGATGCGACCCACACCAGTCGACTAACACCCAGGTACCTATTTTACTGATAGGTGATCATGGACAACAGTTGCCTTAAGGAACCACGTCCTAATGTTTCCAGACGTACCGGGGATCGACCCCCGGGCCTCGGTGTGTGAGCTGAGTGCGCTACCAATCGAGCTACGGGACACAAAACGAAACATTATCAGTATCAATATTTTCTTTTCAGTATATTCTCAGTGTACATGGAATGTTTGGACCACTGTACAGGGAATGTCTGGACCACTGTACATGGAATGTTTGGACCACTGTACAGGGAATGTTTGGACCACTGTACAGGGAATGTTTGGACCACTGTACATGGAATGTTTGGACCACTGTACAGGGAATGTCTGGACCACTGTACAGGGAATGTTTGGACCACTGTACAGGGAATGTATGGACTACTGTACATGGAATGTTTGGACCACTGTACAGGGAATGTTTGGACCACTGTACATGGAATGTTTGGACCACTGTACAGGGAATGTCTGGACCACTGTATAGGGAATGTTTGGACCACTGTACAGGGAATGTCTGGACCACTGTACAGGGAATGTTTGGACCACTGTACAGGGAATGTCTGGACCACTGTACATGGAATGTTTGGACCACTGTACAGGGAATGTTTGGACCACTGTACAGGGAATGTCTGGACCACTGTACAGGGAATATTTGGACCACTGTACAGGGAATGTTTGGACCACTGTACAGGGAATGTTTGGACAACTGTACAGGGAATGTTTGGACCACTGTACAGGGAATGTTTGGACCACTGTACAGGGAATGTTTGGACCACTGTACAGGGAATGTTTGAACCACTGTACATGGAATGGATGAAGCCTTGAGACACAAATTTGAAAGTTTTATACATCACATGATTGGATCCAAGGAAAGAGGACGGTATCTCCAGTTACCTGGATCAAGAGTCTTTACTGTCATCCTCGCCCCAAATGTTGATGCCGGTGAAGGGCTCTGGATCCAAGGTGATGAAACTATTATTCCTTTTCTTGGATCAAATCGGATCACCTGCCATTCCTAACAGAGGTGAGTGATGGTAATTCCCTGGTAATAGTAACTCTAGCTCTGCTGGAAGGAAATACTTATTAATCTCCCGGAGTTACTGTATCCACAGCATGATTCCTGACGATATTCTCATCGTTCTCATCTATCTCTCGTTCTCTCCTTCGTCTTCTGATCTGTAATCTCACTTTCTCGTTTTATCATCTGATTTTTTCTGTGTTTTCTGTTGTTTTCTCCCCCAGTTGTGACTTGAAAGTGGTTCAGGATGGCTCGAAACGTTGCCTGATGTTTCCTTTCGAACTCACAACCCACACGGTTGTGAGTTCGTCCTGCCAGAGTCTCGCTCGGGCAACTCATCCTGTGTGATGGAGTATGACTGGGAAATACAGCTAATGTTGCTTCCCACACTGTAATTATTAGACATAATTGGACAGCAGCACCAAGCTAATTTTAATAATTTTGTTTTAAAAAAATCACACGATACCTCGTTATAAAAAATAATTATAACACACACACACACACACACACACACACACACACATACACACACACACACACACACACACACACACACACACACAGATGATGTGAAATTAATGAGGAGAATCACATCGGATGAAGACCAAGCAGGACTTCAAAGTGACCTGGACAAGCTTGACATCTGGTCTAGCAACTGGCTTCTCGAATTTAACCCCACCAAATGCAAAGTCATGAAGATCGGAGAAGGGCAAAGAAGACCGCTGACAGAGTACAGGCTAGGTGGACAAAGGCTACAAACCTCAACAAAGGAGAAAGACCTTGGGGTGAGTATAACACCAAGCACGTCTCCGGAAGCACACATCAACCAGATAACTGCGGCAGCATATGGGCGACTGGCAAACTTAAGATTAGCGTTCCGTTACCTTAACAAGGAATCGTTCAAGACACTGTATACCGTATACGTCAGGCCCATACTAGAGTATGCAGCACCAGTCTGGAACCCACACCTGGTCAAGCACGTCAAGAAACTAGAGAAAGTGCAAAGGTTTGCGACAAGGTTAGTTCCACAACTCAGGGGTCTGTCTTATGAAGAAAGGCTGAGGGAAATAGGACTAACAACACTGGAGGAAAGAAGGGTCAGAGGAGACATGATAACGACATACAAAATACTGCGGGAATTGACAAGGTAGATAGTGACAGGTTGTTTCAGAGAGGGAACACAGAAACAAGGGGACACAACTGGAAGCTGAAGACTCAGATGAGTCAAAGGGATGTCAGGAAACATTTCTTCAGCCACAGAGTAGTCAGGAAGTGGAATGGACTAGAGAATGATATAGTGGAGGCAGGAACCATACACAGTTTTAAGACAAGGTATGATAAAGCTCATGGAGCAGGGAGAGCAGAGACCCAGTAGCAGACAGCGAAGAGGCGGGGCCAGGAGCTGAGTCTCGACCCCTGCAACCACAATTAGGTGAGTACAATTAGGTGAGTACACACACCAGCACGAAGCCTTCTCCAGAAGGTTTTTTCTCCTTATGATAACGCGAGTTGTAGTGAGTGTCACTCTTGTTGTGTTTGTTCAGTGATTATTGTTGTCAGTGTTGTCATTCTTGTTGTGTTGGTTCAGTGATGATTGTTGTCAGTGTTGTCATTCTTGTTGTGTTGGTTCAGTGATGATTGTTGTCAGTGTTGTCATTCTTGTTGTGTTGGTTCAGTGATGATTGATTGTCAGTGATGGTCACTTGTTGGAAGCCTCATCTCAGGGGTTCTCATGCTTCTCCCCATATTTCTCAGACTCACATTTCTCGTGTTTGCATACTGATAAGTTTGTTTGTAAGAAGTGGGTTAATAATTTCACTATTTTCTGCTTCATATGCAGTGGGAGGGGCGTCCCGTGTGACGGAATACGACGGGAAAACTAAAAGAGCAGGCAAGGAATGAGGACAAATGACGCAGTGGATAAAGGAAAACCTAACGAACAGAAGAATGCTATGACAAGGTGCAACGTTCAGAATAGAAAAGGCTAAGGATTGGGGTTCCCCAAGGATCTGTACTGGGAATCTTCTTAATATACCCGTAAATTACTTTCCGGAAGAGACTCAAGGCCCAACTATCGATGTTTGCTGATGACTTGGAGCTAAGGAAGGCAGAAGGTCTTGGACAAGCCACCAGTGTGGTCAAACAAGTAAGTACTGATAGTCAACCTAAATACATGAAGCGAAGAGATTCGTGAGTCAGGACGAACCAGATATAAACTTACGGGTCGGACTACATTAGAGAGGCGTGCATCAGGCAAGGTCAGGTAGAGGTGCGTGGGTCGGGCTAGGTAGAGGTGCGTGGGTCGGGCTAGGTAGAGGTGCGTGGGCTGGACCAGGACAGGTAGAAGGGGTTAAAGGTGCATCGCCCTAGACTCTACATGTAAAGGTGTGTACGGCTTAAAGATGTGGACCCGTGCCCTCAGTGATGGTACGTCGGAAGGGAGGAGGGAGGGAGGGAAGGGTGTGGGAGGGAATAAGGGAAGAGTGAGGGAAGGTACAAGTGAGGGGCGAGGGAAGGAGGGTACGAGGACTAAACGATGGAGGAGGGGGTGACACATGGTGAGCGAGGGGGTTATACATGGTGAGGGAGGGGGTGATGAACTGTGAAGGAACGGGTAAAGTGTGGTGCATAGTGTAAGGGGTGAAGCAGAGGATAAGGGATGGTATACGGTAGGGAAGGGTTGAGGAAGAGGTCAGGAAGGAGGTGAAAGACGACATGCACTAAAGGAAAGAGTAAGGGTGAAGAAAACCACAGAAAGACTTGGACAGACTGCAGTGTTAAGCTAACAGTGAACACTGGAATTCAACACAAATATATTCAAGGCCATACAAATTGGAGGGGGGAGAAAAGACTAGAGCCAGAGTATAGCCTGAGAGGTGAGAAACCACATCTACTGCATAAGGAAAAAAAATATGTGAGTTAGCTTAACGCTAAACGTAATAACCAAAACATAACCTCATGGCTTCAGCAGATGTGAAGTTAATCTCAGAAATGCCTTCAGTGACCTTGACAAAGAATACCTTAGAAGTCTAAACACGACAAACGTCAGGTGTGTCACAGAGTACGCAGCCCCTGCATGCAACCCACATTAGTCAAGCAAATGAAAAAAAAATCACACACGCACGGACAATAAAGCCTGTGACTTAAGTGGAATAAAGTTCAAAGAAGAGCTTCAAAATGGCTCCCACACCAAAAACAAAAAAGATTACAGTTAAAGTGTTGCCTGTAAGGATGGCAATAGAAGACGGGATAACCACATAATTGGATTATGAAAAAGACCATTTTTAAACACCATCAACAAGAGAAGTGGACATCACAGCTGTAAACTATATAAAAACGTGGAAACGAAAGAATGCGGGAATATTTTTACAGAGATGTGGAACAATGTGATGGATTAGAAGCGAAATTAGCCAACACTACAAGATTTAATAACTGAAATCTAGACAATAAGAACATACATCAGTTACTGTAACTACAAGTAAACAATTAGAAATATATAACTACATACACACACACACAAACGGAGCTAAGGGGTATGTCCTACGAGGAGAGGTTAAGGGAAATCCACCTGACGACACTGGAGGACAGGAGAGATAATGGGGACATGATAACGACATATAAAATACTGAGAAGAATTGACAAGGTGGACAGACACAATGTTCCAGAGATGGGACACAGCAACAAGGGGACACAGTTGGAAGTTGAAGACTCAGTTGAATCACAGGGATGTTAGGAAGTATTTCTTCAGTCACAGAGTGGTCAGGAAGTGGAATTGTTTGGGAAGCGATGTAGTGAAGGCAGGATCCATTCATAGCTTTAAGAAGATGTATGATAAAGCTCATGGTGCAGGGAGAGTGACTCAGTGAAGAGGAGGGGCCAGGAGCTATGTATCGACCCCTGCAACCACAACTAGGTGAGTATAACTAGGTGAGTACACACACACACACACGACAGGATAATTGAAATAAAAAAAATATTTAAGAATTTCGCACCACTATTTTCAGCAAACACCATTTCACTCTTATTATAGAACACACTGAACATAGAGGAGTACTGCAGTAGGCCTACTGGTCCATGCGCGACTGACTCATTCACATCCACATCCTGCCGTTTCCAGCCTCCACAGGTTTGGAGACATCCACCTCAACCCACACACCCACTCGATCCACACACCCACTCGATCCACACACCCACTCGATCCACATCCACTCGACCCACACTTCCTTTTATAACCCAACACACATTAAATCTAATTGATTAAACATTTTTAACCTACATTAAATCTGCTAAACACCAAAAAAATAGCCTAATTTTAGTGATAAAACAGAATTTTTCTAAAAATGCTATGCAGTTCTTGAAAAATGTGTAAATATTGAGAAATAGCGAGATTTTTTCGTTTAAAATAAGATCTAAATTTGCCAGTCAACGTCAAAGACTTACTCTAAGGTATACAGTGTAACCCACTTACTCACACATCAATTCACTTACTCTAAGGTATACAGTGTAACCCACTTAGTCACACATCAATCCACTTACTCTAAGGTATACAGTGTAACCCACTTAGTCACACATCAATCCACTTACTCTAAGGTATACAGTGTAACCCACTTAATCACACATGAATTCACTTACTCTAAGGTATGCAGTGTAGCCCACTTAGTCACACATCAATCCACTTACTCTAAGTGTAGCCCACGTAGCCACACATCAACCCCAACACTGATACACTGCAGGGCAAACTTTAACACGAACAAGATCATAGCAGAAATAGGTGAGCAGGAAGGAAGAAGAAGTTAGTAAATTTGTACACAGCCGAGAGGAAAGGAACTGTGAAGTAAAGGGGTATTTATCGTTAGTTACTGATTTGAGTGATGAAGCAAATAGGAACGTAGGGTAACAAAGATGTCAGAAGAAGTAGAGGCAAAGATAATTATGGAGCAAGAGAGTAAACTAGAGGAGAAATTAATCAAGTTTAAGGATTAGGCAGAAGAAATAGAATGAATGTTGATAGAAGAAACAGAGAGAAGCAAGGAAGATGTAAGGAAGTGGCGGATCTTGAAAATAAAGCAGTAAGGTTGCTAAGGTAGGATGTAGGAAATAAATCACCTGGAGACAGACTAGAGAGAAAGGCACAAATCAGGAAAAATAAATTATGTGAATAATCATCACATGCTCAGCAGGTCAGGAGAAATACCAACTACAAGACTGAGGGACTGATTACCTCATCTTCTGTATATAGTTCTACTGTCTTCAAATGAAACGTCTACAATAAAGATACCCAGATGTTGCATATGGGCCTTAATTTCATCAACAGGTCAGAAGAAGGAAGAAAGTATAAGTTTGTAAACGAGCGTCAGGAATTAAAAGTAGAGAAAGTAAACCTTGATAAGATAAGAAGAGAAGGGAATGAAGCATGTAGCTCTCATTGTCTTAGAGTTAAATTAAGTAAAATAATCCTCGAGGAAAATAAGAGGACAGATGGAGGAACAAAATATTGAAGGAAGAAATGGGAGGTGTGAGACAAAATATGTTTACTGAAAGATTCAAACATTTGTAGAGGAGGCAGAAAAAACAAAGCAATTTGCAAATTCATTTTTGAGGCAACGAACAAGAAACTTAGCAATGAGAAGTAAATCAAATCTGAGGAGAGGGGGGGGGGCACATTATATGTCAAAGATGACTGAACAAAGAGGAGAAAGAATGCCAAAAAGTAAGACACGGAAAAGAAAAAGGAAGCATCAGTGGAAAGGAACAGAGAACAGGCCACTTATCTTAGCACATCAACAGAGGGAAAGAATCCAGGCAATGCCTCAACGCTCCGTAGAGAATCCCTATCCAACATTTCCAGAAATGAAATAAGAAACTGAAGAAACACCAAGTAACTATCATATAGGGGAAACTCACAGAAATAATAACAAATGCGATATTCCCAGAGGGCTACCCAAAAGTAAGAAAAGAAAGTGAAAACAAATCAGGAGGAAAAGTAACCCCGATGGCCAAACACCACTGAATATTTGAGAAAGTAGGAAACCTGAAAACTTACGGAGATTATTTAGCAGGTACTGGAATGAGATATAAAATCCACCACCAAACACTAGAATGTCGAAGAACGATCAGAATAACAGGACAATGATGCACGTATCGGAGACAGTGAGAGAAAGAGAACAAGAAGCAGCAAAACTCAATTCCTAGCACTAGAAAATTCTAATACTATCACTAGAAGATTCTAACGGAAAATTGGGACCCCTGTGGAGGACCAGAATCATGGAGAGTGAAACTTACGAGAGAAGTAATGAAGAATTATCTAAGACAACATGTGAAGGAAACAAGAGTAATAGGAGGATATGAGCCAGTAAGACTCGACCTGACTTTTATACAAAACAAATATGACAACTGAAATTACTTATGGGAACCCAACAGGTGCCAGCGATCAGTTGGTATTAATTTTTGAGCAAGTGGAGAAAATGAGAATGTAGGAACTAACAGAAAATGGGACAATAGAAGTGGGGACTATGATGGAATGAGAAATTTTATAAAATCGGTGTAGTGGGAGAGTGAACTAGCGGGAAGAAAGGCACATGAAAGGATAGAAGAAATAGAATCAAAGGCAAAGGAAAGATTTAAACCAAACAAGAAAAAAAATAGAGGAAGCTGGCGGTTCAATCGAAGATGCAGAGAGGCCAAATAGAGGAGCAAGAATGATGGGAAGAAATATAGAGGAATTCAAGCCGCAGAAAACAGAGAAATGAACAAGGAGAGCCAGAAACGAATAAGGAAGAATATGGAAAGCTGAAACAACAATTTTAAAATGTTAAAACATAAAAGGCCAAAAACAAAACCAGAGTTGCTCCACAGCCATGTGAAGGACCAAGTGATAAGACTGGAGAAGGAGAACGGGACGATGATGGAGAATGACAGAGAAGTATGCGAAGAACTTCACAAAAAAGTTCAAAGAGGTTCATAAGAAATTGGATAGCTACCAGAAGGCACTGGATAAGACCAGATTAACAGCACTGGAGTCAGACCAGATTAACAGCGCTAGAAACTAGCATCAGCACAACCAAGCAAGACCTGTTGAGACTACCAAGTGAGCTTGATGTAACAAAAACAGTGTTGTTGACAGCGTCACTGTGTGACCCAAGTACAAAGCTAGTGCAACTTTTCTCTCCAATAGAACAAGGGCTGGATAAATAGAAAGCAAAGGTGAATGTTGTCTCCATATATACAAATAGGGAACAGACAAGAGACACTGAGCTATAGGCAGGTATCTTTAACATCCATTCTCTCAAAAGTTCTGGAGAAGATAATAGGGAAAACGATATTTGGAGTACTGGAAGAAAATATTCTTTACAGGAAACCAGCACGGATTCAGGGATGGAAAGTTCTATCTTACAGGATTTTCCATCCCTAATTCTGTAACAGAGTCACAGAAACAAAAACAAGAAAAACAGGGCTGGGTGGACAGCACCTGAAATACTGCTACTCTAGAGATTAGTTCAGAAAGTAGAGGAACAAGCAGGGGGGAACAGCAGCTCTCCTGTGGTTCAGTACCTGAATGACAGAAGGCAGAGAGTAAGAGGGTGGGATGAGACATTAGAATTAGAGAGGGTATCGAGAGGGGGTTCTGAAAGGATCAGTACTAGGATGACTAATGTTTCTTATATACGTCAGCGACCTACCAGAGGGGAATTAGTCCCGTGTGCCGCTGTCTGTGGATGATATAACATTAATGGGAAGAATAGGAACAGGAAAGGACAGTGATAAACTCCAGTGAGACCTCAGCAGACTACAGATGTGGTCAAGGTGAAGGCAAACCGGACACAGAGTACAGCATGGACGAAGATAATTGAACGCCAAGAACGTCTCCAAAAACATAAACTGTATAACGGCAACGACATCTGCAAGAATAGAAAGCCTCAAACTATCGTTCAAGAACATAAACAGGGAGTCTTCAAACCTTGTACACGATATATGTAGAAACGACAATTGAGTATGCGGGGCCATCATGGAGCCCACACCACAGCCAAGGTAGTACCAGAACTGAGAGGAATGCGCTGTGAGGAGATGCTGAAAGAACTGAATCCTGATGACTCTGAAGGAGAGAAGGACACGGAAGAACATGATTATGACGTACAAAATCATAGAGGAAACTAATAGGCCAGATAAGAACAAACTGTTTGAATAAGGAAGACCAAGTTTATGGGAACACAAACGGAAACTGAAAAAAAAAAACAGACGAGAAGTCGAGATGTTAGGAAGTATTTCTTTAGTCTCATTGGAACGACTTGAGTGAGGCAGTGGTGGATGCAAATCCAATACACAGCCTCAAGAATAGACATAACAAGGCCCAAAAGAAATCAGTGATGCTAATCAAAGCAGTCCAGAAGGCGTCCGGGACCAGGAGCTGAGTCTCCACTCCCACAAAACGCAACTCAGTGAGTGCGCACATACACACCTACCCACAAGAGTGCGTAAAGCTAACTCTCTTACCCTCGAGCTCTTAATAATATAAAACACATATTCCTCTGGAGGCTACAAGAGTGACTGTTTATTCTGAGTGCGTAGCGGGGCTAACACGAGCCTCTGTATCTCTCCCACTGCCGGAGGCTCGACCCAGGTCACCGGAACTCCTTTCTGGTCAAGCTGTATGACCCTGGCGGTTTTAACGCTTCCCTAGGAAAATAATAATAATAATAATATTATTATTCGTAGATCAAGTACAGCAGTGTGTCGTGTCCATTTATTAAATACAACAGTGTATGGTGTCTGGATCAAGCATAGCAGTGTGTGATGTCCGTGAATCAAGCACAGCAGTGTGTGGTGTCTATTTTGTATAGCAGCGTGTGGTGTCCGTGGATCAGGTACAGCAGTTTGTGGTGTCCATTTATTCAATACATCAGTGTGTGTGGTGTCCGTGAATCAAGTACAGCAGTGTGTGGTGTCCATCTGTTAAGTATAGCAGTGTGTAGTGTCCGTGGATCGAGCACAGTAGTGTGCAGTGTCCATTTATTAAGATCAACAATGTGTGGTGTCCTTGGATCAGGTACAGTAGTGTGTGGTGTCCGTGAATCAAGCACAGCAGTGTGTGGTGTCCAGACTCAAGCACAGCAGTGTACGTGGTGCCCGTTAATTAAATACAGTAATACATGGTCTCTGTAACAGCCAACGCTCGCCAAATAACATTGCCACTAAATTCGCGTGTGTTCTTCGAGTGAAGAGTTCGCTGCCTAGTGGGTCGCACTAGTAGGTAGGTGTTGTTAGCAAGGTTCAGCCATTCTGGGCACCCTAGCTTCAGGAGCAAAGTCGTGATGAGGTTCATTGCTTAACGAGCATGCAAAGAGAGACTGCAGAGTCAGAGAACTCTGAAAGAAAGATGGCTGGATACTGCGCTTTTCTTGCTTTGTGTGGAGTGGCTCCAGGAGAAATGTACAGAGCTGGATGTGTCTGAGTTCCATGTCAATAGACAATATAGTTTGGATGTTTTCTCTGGTGGTAACTGTGTTCAGGAATGTAATATGGTTGATGACGTTCCAGTCTACCTTGAACTGCATGGCTGGGACCTGTCGACTGAGTTTTTGGAAGGTGTCGATTGGGGCCCCAGTTGTTTTCCCATGAGGGGCATACGTCGTGGACAGTAGTACTAAGGCCTGTCTTTGGGCTTGACGGTAGGAAAGAGTGTGGTTTCGTAGAACTCCATGTAGAGGTTGGTAAGAACTGGTGGCAAGGAGCTGCCCAATGCTGCATCCAAATTTCTACTTGCTTAAAGAAAAAAAATTGTGATGGTGTATAATCAAATTAGGAAGATGATTTTGGTTACAGATAGGGAGTAAATGATTTTGGACTGCAAGCAGTTGGTCTTTGGGAAAGTTCATGAATATTTTCATTCAGAACCTTGTTAAATATGTGGTGTAGACTGATATTCTTCACTTTAGTGATGAAGTCTTCTGTGTGGGCTAGGCGTCATTCTGAAAATTTCAACAATTTACCAGGAATGGTAAAATAAGTTTGCCTAAGTATATGGAGAGAATGTAGGAGAACGACCCTCGGCTGGAAATAATGGTCAGATCTAAGAGGCATGTTTGCTTTGTGTGTTTTCCGAAGTTCGTTCAAGTAGGGAAGTTTCAGGTAGGTGGGTTTAAGTTTCTTGAGTATTTGTTTTTCACTTTTTTGTTTCTGCCAGAGTTCCGAACTTCTTTGTTAAAAGTGACACTGATCGTGGTGAGAGTTTTTGTTAAGTTTGACGGACGTATGAGCACACGTCTGGCTGTGTTGTTGTATGTATCTTTATCCTTGATAACGATTTCTCATCCTTTATCAGATGTCATGAAGAGGATTTTTTTCCTGAAGTTCTTCTAGGACTTTGTTGTAACGTAATGGTAATCTGCTGTTGCTATGGAAACATTCTACAATGTCTTTTATGCATAATGTAATCCAGGGTGAGTCTTCATACTGGTTTGAGAACAGTTTAAACCAGGACTTCAGAATTCACCTGTGTGTGTCGTTTCAGGGGTCGATACTCAGCTCCTGGCCCCACCTCTTCACTGATCGCTACTGGGTCCTCTCTCTCCCTGCTCCATGAGCTTTATCATACCTCGTCTTAAAACTATGTATGGTTCCTGCCTCCACTACATCACTTGCTAGACTATTCCACTTCCTGACTACTGTATGGCTGAAGAAATACTTCCTAACATCCCTTTGACTCATCTGAGTCTTCAGCTTCCAATTGTGACCCCTTGTTTCTGTGTCCCATCTCTGGAACATCCTGTCTCTATCCACCTTGTCTATTCCACGCAGCATTTTGTATGTCGTTATCATGTCTCCCCTAACCCTCCTGTCCTCCAGTGTTGTCAGGCAGGTTTCCCTTAACCTTTCTTCGTAGGACATTTCCCTTAGCTCTGGAACTAACCTTGTCGTAAACCTTTGCACTTTCTCTAATTTATTGACGTGCTTGACCAGGTATGGGTTCCAAACTGGTGCTGCATACTCTAGTATGGGCCTGACATACACGGTGTACAGTGTCTTGAACGGTTCCTTAATAAGGTATCAGAACGCTATTCTCAGGTTTGCCAGTCGCCCATATGCGGCACCAGTTATCTGTGTGTGTGTGTGTGTGTGTGTGTGTGTGTGTGTGTGTTTGTATGTGTGTGTGTGTGTTTGTATGTGTGTACTCACCTAATTGTACTCACCTAATTGTGGTTGCAGGGGTCGAGACTCAGCTCCTGGCCCCGCCTCTTCGCTGTCTGCTACTGGGTCTCTGCTCTCCCTGCTCCATGAGCTTTATCATACCTTGTCTTAAAACTATGTATGGTTCCTGCCTCCACTATATCTTCTCTAGTCATTCCACTTCCTGACTACTCTGTGGCTGAAGAAATGTTTCCTGACATCCCTTTGACTCATCTGAGTCTTCAGCTTCCAGTTGTGTCCCCTTGTTTCTGTGTTCCTCTCTGAAACAACCTGTCACTATCTACCTTGTCAATTCCCGCAGTATTTTGTATGTCGTTATCATGTCTCCTCTGACCCTTCTTTCCTCCAGTGTTGTTAGTCCTATTTCCCTCAACCTTTCTTCATAAGACAGACCCTGAGTTGTGGAACTAACCTTGTCGCAAACCTTTGCACTTTCTCTAGTTTCTTGACGTGCTTGACCAGGTGTGGGTTCCAGACTGGTGCTGCATATTCTAGTATGGGCCTGACGTACACGGTGTACAGTGTCTTGAACGATTCCTTGTTAAGGTAACGGAACGCTAATCTTAGGTTTGCCAGTCGCCCATATGCTGCCGCGGTTATCTGGTTGATGTGTGTTTCCGGAGACGTGCTTGGCGTTATACTCACCCCAAGGTCTTTCTCCTTTGATGAGATTTGTAGCTTTTGTCCACCTAGCCTGTACTCTGTCAGCGTTCTTCTTTGCCCTTCTCCGATCTTCATGACTTTGCATTTGGTGGGGTTAAATTCGAGAAGCCAGTTGCTAGACCAGATGTCAAGCTTGTCCCGGTTTCTTTGAAGTCCTGCTTGGTCCTCCTCCGATGTGATTCTCCTCATTAATTTCACATCATCTGCGAACAGAGACACTTCTGAGTCTATCCCGTCCGTCATGTCATTCAAAAATACCAAGAATAGCACTGGTCCTAGGACTGACCCCTACGGTACACTGCTCGTCACAGGCGCCCATTGCGGTACCTCATCATGCACCATGACCCGTTGTTGCCTCCCTGTGAGATATTCCCTGATCCATTCCAGTGCCCTTCCTGTTATACACGCTTGGTCTTCCAACTTCTTTACTAGTCTCATATGAGGAACTGTGTAGAAGGCCTTCCTGCAGTCCAGGAAAATGCAATCAACCCACCCTTCTCTCTCTTGCCTTACCTCTGTTACTTTATCATAGAACTCCAGGAGGTTTGTTACACAGGATTTACCTTCCCTGAATCCGTGCTGTCTGGCGTTGATTATCCTGTTCTGCTCCAGATGCTCCACCATTCTTTTCCTGATGATTTTTTCCAAGACTTTGCACACTATACACGTAAGTGACACCAGTCTGTAGTTTAGTGCTTCCTTTCTGTCTCCTTTTTTAAAGATGGGGACTACGTTGGCCTTCTTCCATACCTCAGGTAGCTGCCCAGTTTCAAGGGATGTGTTGAATATTATGTGTGTGTGTGTGCGTGTGTGTGTGTGTGTTTGTGTGTGTGTATGTGTGTGTGTGTGTGTGTGTGTGTGTGTATGTGTGTGTATGTGTGTGTGTGTGTGTGTGTGTTTGTGTGTGTGTGTGTGTGTGTTAGTTACCATTTTGTCCTAGGCACATGTCGATTAGACACTAGGCCTGTTGTATGTATGTATGTGTGTGTAACGAACCCGGGCCCTCCGTGCGTGAAGTAAGAGCGCTAGCCACCATGCCATCGGGGTGTGTGTATGTGAGTGTATGTGTGTGTTGTGTGTGTGTGTGTGTGTGTGTGTGTGTGTGTGTGTGTGAGGTAGATCACCTCGCTGACATCTTTGTATTCGGTCCAGATGCTCTTTCAGAGATTTTAAAGTTGTTGTTTTTTAAAGTTTCCTGTTGGTCGTGTTACTCACAGTGATACATATGTTGGCCAGTCAGTTGCAAGAGATGTTGATAGAATTCTTGATTGTTGCTAGTTGCTTGCCGTTTACCTCTCACGTTCTTGAGCCTGGAGAACGTATGTAAAAGTTAATGATTGACTCCCGGTTCAACTGGGAAGAACTGGGAATTCTTTGTAGCGTAAAAGCATATGGTGCAGAACTGCGTTGTTTTTTTCCCTAGACATTTCTTGATGAATTTCCTTTGACGTTTTGTTCCCAATGATGAAAGTGAGAGAATTTTTATAGTTCTTAAAAGCAATTTCCAAATGGTTTATTTACATGGTAAAGGGATAACCAGGCCTTTGTCTCTGGCCTTTTAAACGCCTACACAACGCGTGGCTTACGAAGGATGAATTCTAATTCCTTCCCTCGTTGTAATACCCTGGTAATCAATGAATATGTCCTCTCTCTCTCTCTCTCTCTCTCTCTCTCTCTCTCTCTCTCTCTCTCTCTCTCTCTCTCTCTCTCTCTCTCTCTTCTCTCTCTCTCTCTCTCTCTCTCTCTCCACATGAATAATGCCCTGCAAATGCATGACAAATTATGAAGCATAAATTCCGCTCTAGGAAGTCCGTGGTGTTAGTGCTGACGTCAGTATTCAGCTTCTCCACAAAGCTCAGTATTCCATGCAGCTTATTATGTTTAATAAGCATGGGAGGGGAAGAGAGGTGGGAGATGAAGAGACGTGGGAGATGAAGAGAGGTGGGAGAGGGACGGAAGAGGGGAGGGAGAAAGGTGAGAGAGAGATGGGAGAGGAAGAGGGGTTACAAAACAGAGAGAGCATTGTTATACAGTTGCACATTGCAGTATTAAAATAGGTTATTTCCAGCCCAGACGACTCATATAGTCTGTGACTTGACCTACTACCAGCACTGTGGTGGTGTCACCAGTAGCACTACCAGCACTGTGGTGGTGTCACCAGCAGCACTACCAGCACTGTGGTGGTGTCACCAGTAGCACTACCAGCACTCTGGTGGTGTCACCAGCAGCACTACCAGTACTCTGGTGGTGGGTTATGACTGGTGGTGTCACCAGTAGCACTACCAGCACTCTGGTGGTGTCACCAGCAGCACTACCAGCACTCTGGTGGTGTCACCAGCAGCACTACCAGCCCTCTGGTGGTATCACCAGCAGCACTACCAGCACTCTGGTGGTGTCACCAGCAGCACTACCAGCCCTCTGGTGGTGTCACCAGCAGCACTACCAGCACTCTGGTGGTGTCACCAGCAGCACTACCAGCACTCTGGTGGTGTCACCAGCAGCACTACCAGCACTCTGGTGGTGTCACCAGCAGCACTACCAGCACTCTGGTGGTGGGTTATGACTGGTGGTGTCACCAGTAGCACTACCAGCACTTTGGTGGTGTCACCAGCAGCACTACCAGCACTTTGGTGGTAGTGCTGCTGGTGCTGGTGATACCACCAGCAGCACTACCAGTACTCTGGTGGTATCACCAGCATCACTACCAGCACTCTGGTGGTGTTACCAGCAGCATCACTAGCACTCTGGTGGTAGTTTCAGACTGGGTTTAGTAACAGCACCACCAGCTAGCTCCCTGTTGGTGTCAGCACCACACATTCTGGTGGTGGTGATGGTGGTATCTCATAGTGCTTAAAGACACGAAGCAGCTCCCACGACCTCAGCACTAGTGATAACCTCAGCACTGGCCATGCGCACAGCACTGGTGATAACCTCAGCACTGGCCATGCGCACAGCACTGGTGATAACCTCAGCACTGGCCATGCGCACAGCACTGGTGATAACCTCAGCACTGGCCATGCGCACAGCACTGGTGATAACCTCAGCACTGGCCATGAGCACAGCACTAGTGATAAGCTCGTCACTGGTAAGGCCTGTTATGGCTGGTATCTCTTGGGGAAAAGGAGAGTTCTGGCTGGCATTTCTTGGGGAGAGGATAATAGTGGCTAGTGCCTCTTGGGAGACTGTAGGAGGGACTAGTACCCCTTGGGAGAGGACAGAAGTGTCTTGTGTCTCTTAGCAGAGGACAAAAGGGTCTCGTATTTCTTGGGAGAGGACAGAAGTGTCTTGTGTCTCTTAGTTGAGGACAAAAGAGTCTGGTGTTTCATGTGAGAAGAAAAGAGAGTCTGTTGCCTTTTTGGGAAGAGAAGAGATTTTATAGCCTAGTAAGAGTCACATGACTGGGAGACAGGCTATAAGGAGACTACAGTCAGACTGTGGGAGGCAAAGCCATCTCCTCCTGACCGTGTATGGCTGGAAGTATTTATGAGCTCATCGTGAACCACTGGTACAACCTGGGGCTTATAGAACCTTTCAGCTACCAATATACTTGCAAGGTTCTAAGAATGTAAAGCATGGTAATCTTCCCAGAGGCTTAGCCTGGGTTCACTAGATGGTGTAGCAGGAGATGAATTACCATGATGATGACGTGTTGCATCCACAACACCCGTGGATGGAACAATGCAGAACGACCCTCACTTAGAGAGAAAACTTTAGACGACGTTTCGGTGCGACCTGGAACATTATAAAGTCTCAAATGAGCGAAGAAAAAAAACAGAGAAGAGTACATAGACCAGAAAGAGTGAGGGAGGGGTGGGGGAGGAAGAAGGTGGTGGTTAATAGTAGAAGTAACAGAAGTAGTAATAAAAGTAGCAATAGTAGTAGTAATAATAGTAGAGGAGGGGGAGAAGTAAAAGGAAGAGAAAGAGAGGAAGAGGAGGAGGAAGAACGAAAACACTAGCAGTAACAAGGAAGAATTACGTTTCAAGGAGCTGGAGAAGCAAGTAACTTCATCCTCTCAACACACGGCCCCGAGTGACTCACAAAGGAACAAAGAAAAGAGAAGAACTGCAGAAGAAAGTTCTTCATCTTCTAGCCTTCTTCTAACCTTCTTCTAACCTTCTAGCTTTCTTCTAGCCTTCACAACGCCGTCTTGCAACATTCCTAACACCAATCTTAGTCCTGGTTTTGCTTCTGTTGATGCCTGCCTTTCTCACTGTATTATTTAAATGTTCAGATCTGAGCACTAGTGACCTTATGACCTGCTCTGACCTTTATATTCTCATCTTTACCCTTTGCTTGTCTCTTGCATTTCCTTCATCGTTACTGTTATTTGACTTCCTCCTTGATGAATAGGACAAATATGCAACACCTTGGTGTATATATTGACAGACGTTTCGCCCACCAGGAGCTTTATCAATCTGATGCAGAGAAAAGAAGATGGAGAGTTATAGTGGGGTCAGTAGAAGTACTGAAGTGGTGCAGCAGTAGCAGACGTGGTCACATGTGGGCGTGGTCCAGTAGTGGAGGTAGATGGGTCATTCGGTCTACTGCAGTGTTCTTTTGTGAGCTCCATGGGGACGTGTGTTTGTGAGCTCCATTGAGACGTGTGTTTGTGAAGCTCCATGAGACGTGTGTTTGTGAGCCCCATAGGACGTGTGTTTGTGAGCCCCATGGAGACGTGTGTTTGTGAGCCCCATGGGGACGTGTGTTTGTGAGCCCCATGGGGACGTGTGTTTGTGAGCCCCATGGAGGACATAGTGTGTTGTGAGCCCCATGGGGACGTGTGTTTGTGAGCCCCATGGGGACGTGTGTTGTGAGCCCCATGGGACGTGTGTTTGTGAGCCCCATGGAGACGTGTGTTTGTGAGCCCCATGGGACGTGTGTTTGTGAGCCCCATGGAGACGTGTGTTTGTGAGCCCCATGGAGACGTGTGTTTGTGAGCCCCATGGGACGTGTGTTTGTGAGCCCCATGGAGACGTGTGTTTGTGAGCCCCATGGAGACGTGTGTTTGTGAGCCCCATGGAGACGTGTGTTTGTGAGCCCATGGACGTGTGTTTGTGAGCCCCATGGAGACGTGTGTTTGTGAGCCCCATGGGGACGTGTGTTTGTGAGCCCCATGGGACGTGTGTTTGTGAGCCCCATGGAGGGCGTGTGTTTGTGAGCCCCATGGGACGTGTGTTTGTGAGCCCCATGGGGACGTGTGTTTGTGAGCCCCATGGAGACGTGTGTTTGTGAGCTCCATGGGGACGTGTTTGTGAGCCCCATGGGACGTGTGTGGAGCCCATGGAGACGTGTTTGTGAGCTCCATGGGGACGTGTTTGTGAGCCCCATGGAGACGTGTGTTTGTGAGCCCCATGGAGACGTGTGTTTGTGAGCCCCATGGAGACGTGTGTTTGTGAGCCCCATGGGGACGTGTGTTTGTGAGCCCCATGGGGACGTATGTTTGTGAGCCCATGGGGACGTGTGTTTGTGAGCCCCATGGGGACGTGTGTTTGTGAGCCCCTGGAGACGTGTGTTGTGAGCCCCATGGAGACGTGTGTTTGTGAGCCCCATGGAGACGTGTGTTTGTGAGCCCCATGGGGACGTGTGTTTGTGAGCCCCATGGGACGTGTGTTTGTGAGCCCCATGGAGACGTGTGTTTGTGAGCCCATGGGGACGTGTGTTTGTGAGCCCCATGGGACGTGTGTTTGTGAGCCCCATGGAGACGTGTGTTTGTGAGCCCCATGGGACGTGTGTTTGTGAGCCCCATGGGGACGTGTGTTTTGTGAGCCCCATGGGGACGTGTGTTTGTGAGCCCCATGGGGACGTGTGTTTGTGAGCCCCATGGAGACGTGTGTTGTGAGCCCCATGGGGACGTGTGTTGTGAGCCCCATGGAGACGTGTGTTTGTGAGCCCCATGGGGACGTGTGTTTGTGAGCCCCATGGAGACGTGTGTTGTGAGCCCCATGGGGACGTGTGTTTGGAGCCCCATGGGGACGTGTGTTGTGAGCCCCATGGGACGTGTGTTTGTGAGTCCATGGGACGTGTGTTTGTGAGCACCATGGGGACGTGTGTTTGTGAGCCCCATGGAGACGTGTGTTTGTGAGCTCCATGGGGACGTGTGTTTGTGAGCCCCATGGGACGTGTGTTTGTGAGCCCCATGGAGACGTGTGTTTGTGAGCCCCATGGGGACGTGTGTTTGTGAGCCCCATGGGGACGTGTGTTTGTGAGCCCCATGGAGACGTGTGTTTGTGAGCCCCATGGAGACGTGTGTTTGTGAGCCCCATGGAGACGGTTTGGAGCCCCATGGGACGTGTGTTTGTGAGCCCCATGGAGACGTGTGTTTGTGAGCCCCATGGGGACGTGTGTTTGTGAGCCCCATGGAGACGTGTGTTTGTGAGCCCCATGGGGACGTGTGTTTGTGAGCCCCATGGAGACGTGTGTTTGTGAGCCCCATGGAGGACGTGTGTTGTGAGCCCCATGGAGACGTGTGTTTGAGCCCCATGGAGACGTGTGTTTGTGAGCCCCATGGGGACGTGTGTTTGTGAGCCCCATGGGACGTGTGTTTGTGAGCCCCATGGAGACGTGTGTTTGTGAGCCCCATGGAGACGTGTGTTTGTGAGCCCCATGGAGACGTGTGTTTGTGAGCCCCATGGGGACGTGTGTTTGTGAGCCCCATGGAGACGTGTGTTTGTGAGCCCCATGGAGACGTGTGTTTGTGAGCCCCATGGAGACGTGTGTTTGTGAGCCCCATGGAGACGTGTGTTTGTGAGCCCCATGGGACGTGTGTTTGTGAGCCCATGGAGACGTGTGTTGGAGCCCCATGGGGTCGTGTGTTTGTGAGCCCCATGGGACGTGTGTTTGTGAGCCCATGGAGACGTGTGTTTGTGGCCCATGGGGACGTGTGTTTGTGAGCCCCATGGAGACGTGTGTTTGTGAGCCCCATGGGACGTGTGTTTTGTGAGCCCCATGGAGACGTGTGTTTGTGAGCCCCATGGAGACGTGTGTTTGTGAGCCCCATGGAGACGTGTGTTTGTGAGCCCCATGGGACGTGTGTTTGTGAGCCCCATGGACGTGTTTGAGCCCGACGTGTGTTTGCTCGAGCCCCATGGAGACGTGTGTTTGTGAGCCCCATGGGACGTGTGTTTGTGAGCCCCATGGAGACGTGTGTTTGTGAGCCCCATGGAGACGTGTGTTTGTGTGAGCCCCATGGAGACGTGTGTTTGTGAGCCCCATGGAGACGTGTGTTTGTGAGCCCCATGGAGACGGGCGTGTGTTTGTGAGCCCCATGGGGACGTGTGTTTGTGAGCCCCATGGGACGTGTGTTTGTGAGCCCCATGGAGACGTGTGTTTGTGAGCCCCATGGAGACGTGTGTTTGTGAGCCCCATGGGGACGTGTGTTTGTGAGCCCCATGGAGACGTGTGTTTGAGCCCCATGGGACGTGTGTTTGTGAGCCCCATGGGGACGTGTGTTTGTGAGCCCCATGGAGACGTGTGTTTGTGAGCCCCATGGAGACGTGTGTTTGTGAGCCCCATGGGGACGTGTGTTTGTGAGCCCCATGGAGACGTGTGTTTGTGAGCCCCATGGAGACGTGTGTTTGTGAGCCCCATGGGGACGTGTGTTTGTGAGCCCCATGGGGACGTGTGTTTGTGAGCCCCATGGAGACGTGTGTTTGTGAGCCCCATGGAGACGTGTGTGCTCTCATGGATGTTTGAGCCCCATGGAGACGTGTGTTTGTGAGCCCCATGGAGACGTGTGTTTGTGAGCCCCATGGAGACGTGTGTTTGTGAGCCCCATGGAGACGTGTGTTTGTGAGCCCCATGGAGACGTGTGTTTGTGAGCCCCATGGAGACGTGTGTTTGTGAGCCCCATGGGGACGTGTGTTTGTGAGCCCCATGGAGACGTGTGTTTGTGAGCCCCATGGGGACGTGTGTTTGTGAGCCCCATGGAGACGTGTGTTTGTGAGCCCCTGGCCCATGGAGACGTGTGTTTGTGAGCCCCATGGGGACGTGTGTTTGTGAGCCCCATGGGGACGTGTGTTTGTGAGCCCCATGGGGACGTGTGTTTGTGAGCCCCATGGAGACGTGTGTTTGTGAGCCCCATGGGACGTGTGTTTGTGAGCCCCATGGGGACGTGTGTTTGTGAGCCCCATGGGACGTGTGTTTGTGAGCCCCATGGAGACGTGTGTTTGTGAGCCCCATGGAGACGTGTGTTGTAGCCCATGGGACGTGTTTGTGAGCCCCATGGAGACGTGTGTTTGTGAGCCCCATGGAGACGTGTGTTTGTGAGCCCCATGGAGACGTGTGTTTGTGAGCCCCATGGAGACGTGTGTTTGTGAGCCGCCATGGAGACGTGTGTTTGTGAGCCCCATGGAGACGTGTGTTTGTGAGCCCCATGGAGACGTGTGTTTGTGAGCCCCATGGAGACGTGTGTTTGTGAGCCCCATGGAGACGTGTGTTTGTGAGCCCCATGGAGACGTGTGTTTCTAGGTAAGTATAATGTTTTTCCATTCACCTTGATATGTAATTTATCACTATTATTACTACTACTACCACTACTTCTATTAAACTTACTACTATTATTATTGTTATTATTACTTATACTACTACTACTACTACTACTAATACTAACAACAACAACAACAACAACAATAATAATAATTTTCTATTACTATCGTAACTTCCCAGTCTACTACCTTCTTCCCTCCCCTTCCTTCTTCTTTTTTTCGATCTGTCTTCTGATCTCTTCTTTTCTCGTTCATTTGTGACCCGATAATGACCCAGGATGGGTCGAAACGTCTACTGAACTTCACTCTCTAAGTGAGGGCTAATTTTTGTTTATTTCAGCCACGCTACTGCAAATTTTAGTCATAATAATAATAATAATAATAATAATAATAATAATAATAATAATAATAATAATAATAATAATAATAATAATAATAATAATAATAATAATAATAATAATAATCTGTTACTCACACTAGTGTAACATGGCTATAAGAGCCCAGGATAGTTGCCAAGATGTCAGTAGATAAGACGTGAATGATAGTACATGTATCTGAGTAAGAGGATCAGTGGGTAACGTGCGTGTGTGAAGGCACAGCCAGATGCGTGACCCCCTAACCCAGCCTGGAGGTAGTCAATAGCTGGTAGTGTGTGGGTCACGCGACTGGCAGAATCGCTGTATGAGCCACACGGGTTTAATGCATCGTATAATATATGTAAAAATTGGTCGTGGTGTACAGTGTAGTGATGGTTCCACTCCTCCCTACACTGTCTTTCATTTCTTATTGCAGTGTATTTAATGTTCGTCACTCTTCTCTGGTTACGAACATTATAATATATTTATCCTATCCTTGTTATAGGTGTGAGCTCCCTCTTCACCTCCCGATACATCACTTTTATCAACTTAAATTCCACTTAATCAATATTTTAAATATACTGGAAATTACAAGGGGAAAAACAATACTCAAATATATGATTAAAATCGCTGACAGATAAATGATATAATGGGATTATTGATTACACTAATAATGAGACAATAAGGAATACACAGTTACTGATGAAGTAGACTGAGTCCAGGATACTTGGAGGGGTAAATAATATGACACTATTTGGGGGGTTATTAGAGTTATCTTTTACACTACTTTGAGAAACAGGTGGATCGTGGCTCAGGTAGCGTCCTCGATCCTCGATCCTCGATCCTCGATCCCGGGACGAGTGGAAACGTTGTGTATGTGTCTTTGCTCTTGTTGCCATTGTTCACTTAGTGTTAAGTAGGTAATTGAGTCACATCTCAGGGTTGGTGTCAGTATAAGTTATGTAAGTCTACTGTAGACTCTCGAATGAACT
Source organism: Cherax destructor (assembly GCA_009830355.1). Taxonomy (NCBI): domain Eukaryota; kingdom Metazoa; phylum Arthropoda; class Malacostraca; order Decapoda; family Parastacidae; genus Cherax; species Cherax destructor. Next base: position 61,237 of record WNWK01000062.1, on the reverse strand, counting down.
GAGGAGGCCAGCACTGCTTAGCCTGTAAATTCGGATTTATAGAAAAAACTGGGAATAGAAACTGCTGGTTAAAGTTATATTTAGCATTAGTTAATTCCTTATAAGTTACCATTTCGTCTACTGCTCCATACACAGCCACCCCTTCTGTCTATTTCTTCCCACATCTGAGGCTTGGCTCCTAATTTTCTTAACACTCTATTGCTCTGCCTCGGCTACAAGTAACCAATCAGAATTTTAGACTAATGAGGGTGGGTATGAGTCTCCAGAAAGTTAGGTCAGCACTTCTTATATATGGAGGAGATAAAGTCAGTGTTCTGCTGAAATTATAAAGCTAATACATAAATACAGCTGGACCCTAGCACTGGACTCTTGCTGGACCCTGGCTGGACCCTCAGCCTTTTCACGGTATATCTGGTGAAAGTGTGAGGTCAGGCCACACCCTAACAAATCCTTGCATCAATATCTCCTTGGGAAGTGACTTCCCAGTGGGTCTTACAGACAACCAACACGTTATATGGGACTCAGCTAGATGGGGGGTGTAGCCATCCTCTTTCAATAAAAATCCTCAGTCTAGAGTGTAAACCAAGGACAGGCTAAACCCAACTCACGGATAGGCGCTTAACTATCCATCTGCTGCTTGCCGTGACAGCATTTTTTGGGGGGGTTGTTGATATGAATAGTTTATATATTTTTAAATATTGTTTCGGTATGGAGTGTTAGCGTGTTTGACTGTATTAAACTTGTATTGTAAAAGAGTCACTCCAATCTCTTCTCTTTTTCCACCCCCCTCACTTTATTCAACTCCCTCTATTCTTCCAACTCACCTCATTTCCTCCATCCATCTCTCCTCCAATCATCTCTCCTCTAATCCCCTCTCCTCCAACTCCTCTTCTCCAACCCTCTCCACCCCTTTCTACGTATTGCTTCCATTAAAATCCTCGAACCTCACACTTTACCCCTACAGCCTCTTTCTACCTTCCTCCCCACTACCTCCATCCTACTGCCTCCCCTACTACTACTTTCCCTCTTTCTGCCTCCCTCGTATTACCTCCCTCCTACCTCCTCCGTAATACCTCCCTCCATGTTACCTCCCTTCTTGCTACCTCCCTGCATGCTACCTCCCTCCATGCTACCTCCCTCCATGCTACCTCCCTCCATGCTACCTCCCTCCATGCTACCTCCCTCCATGCTACCTCCCTCCGTGCTATACGGACGAGTCTACATTCTTTTCCTTGATTCATTGTGTGCAGTAAATATTACGGTACATTGTAGTTACTGAGAAGTAATCTATTTAGTGATGATATAGACGTGAGTGTGAGGTGGGTGGTGTAAGGAAGACTGTGGTGGGGTTATTATTTGTGGTAGGCTGTTTAAAGAACACTGCTGTGGGATTATTATTAATATTTGAGTTGGGTTGCGTAAGAAACACTATCGTGGGGTTATTATACTTTGAGGTGGGACGTCAAAGAAACAGGTACATGGGAAATAATCTGAAGTGGTAAGTTAAGGGTGGACTGTGGTGTTTAATATTATAACTTGAGGTGATGTGTCTAGGGAACACCGTAGACTGCGTTACTAGTTTTAATTTAGGGAACACCGTAGACTGCGTTACTAATTTTAATTTAGGGAACACACGTAGACTGCGTTACTAGTTTTAATTTAGGGAACACCATAGACTGCGTTACTAATTTTAATTTAGGGAACACACGTAGACTGCGTTACTAGTTTTAATTTAGGGAACACCGTAGACTGCGTTACTAGTTTTAACTTTATGATTTAGTGGAATTACTGAGACCAGCCTTTGCCAACAAATAAACGAGCTAAATGTTATGCCAAAACATTGATGTTAAGTTGCAGGACATGGGAGCAATGTTGGAGATTCTATCCCCCTTAAAACGTTGGAATATTTATTACACAACATGAAAAACACGATAGGAAAACGGTTTTCAGTTTTTCATTCCGCAAAAAAAAAAAAAAAAAATTGACTAAAAAAAAATCATGATATGTTGATGGAAAAAGAAAGAAAATTAATAAAAATATAAATAGAAATCCATAGTTTTTTTTTAGATTTAAACTGAGTTGTGATAATGAAAGTCTCGTAGCCGGGAAATTCACGGAGCACGGAGCACAGAGGCACGGAGCACAGGGGCACGGAGCACAGGGGCACGGAGCACAGGGGCACGGAGCATAGGGGCACGGAGCACAGAGGCACGGAGCACAGGGGCACGGAGCATAGGGGCACGGAGCACAGAGGCACGGAGCACAGAGGCACGGAGCACAGGGGCACGGAGCACAGAGGCACGGAGCACAGGGGCACGGAGCACAGGGGCACGGAGCACAGGGGCACGGAGCACAGGGGCACGGAGCATAGGGGCACGGAGCACAGAGGCACGGAGCACAGAGGCACGGAACACAGGGGCACGGAGCACAGGGGCACGGAGCACAGGGCACAGAGCACAGGGGCACGGAGCACAGGGGCACGGAGCACAGGGGCACGGAGCACAGGGCACGGAGCACAGGGGAACGGAGCACAGGGGCACGGAGCACGGAGCACAGGGGCACGGAGCACGGAGCACAGGGGCAAGGAGCACAGGGGCACGGAGCACAGGGGCACGGAGCACAGGGGCACGGAGCACAGAGGCACGGAGCACAGGGGCACGGAGCACAGGGGCACGGAACACAGGGGCACGGAGCACAGGGGCACGGAGCACAGGGGCACGGAGCACAGGGGCACGGAGCACAGGGCCACGGAGCACAGGGGCACGGAGCACAGGGGCACGGAGCACAGGGGCACGGAGCACAGGGGCACGGAGCACAGGGGCACGGAGCACAGGGCACGTAGCACAGGGGCACGGAGCACAGGGGCACGGAGCACGGAGCACAGGGGCACGGAGCACAGGGGTGTTCGTCAAACATCTAACAAGTGTTTGGACTAAGAGTGAGCGGGATCAGGAGACGCCTGACAGGTGAGAGACCTAGCAATGATCAGCGGACGGAGGACCGAGCCTTCACCACTCATTTGCTGAAAGACACAAACACACTTTTACTGTTTCTTGAACTGAAACACAGGAGAGGAGTGAGTGCGTTAGTAGCCTACAACAGAGAAGAGTGAGTTACACATACAAAACCACATCACTTTTCCCCCTCTCCTTTACCCCCCCCGTCCCACACCACATCACTCTTCTTCCCCTCCCCGTCCCAAACCACATCACCCCTCCCCACCTCATACACCTCCACTCCCACTACCCCCGCCCACACTAAATGTCTAACCACCCACGCATTTCCCCCTCCCTCTCACTCGTCCCCCTCCCCTTGCACCCTTCCCGCTACCACGTGCCATCACCGTGCGGGGCGTGGGCGTGGGCGTGGGCGTGGGCGGGGGAGAGGGGAAGAGGACAAGGGAGGGGGAGAGAAGGGAGGAGCACTATCGACCAAATGCAGCAGCGCTCACACTACTGCTTACACCAGAGGCACTTAGTACAACACACACACACATACACACACATATACACACACATATACACACACACATACACATGCACACACACACATACATACACATCTACACACATATACACACACATATACACATGCACACACACAAACACACACACATACACACACACACACACACACACTGGTCCAGCAACTGGCTCCTTGAATTTAACCCTGCCAAATGCAAAGTCATGAAGATCGGGGAAGGACAAAGAAGACCGCAGACAGAGTATAGTCTAGGTGGCCAAAGACTGCGAACCTCACTCAAGGAAAAAGATCTTGGGGTGAGTATAATACCGAGCACATCTCCTGAGGCACATCAATCAGATAACTGCTGCAGCATACGGGCGGCTGGCAAACCTAAGAATAGCGTTCCGATACCTCAGTAAGGAATTGTTTAAGACTGTACACCGTGTACGTCAGGCCCATATTGGAGTATGCAGCACCAGTTTGGAACCCACACCTGGTCAAGTACGTCAAGAAATTAGAGAAAGTGTAAAGGTTTGCAACAAGACTAGTCCCAGAGCTAAGGGGATTGTCCTACGAAGAAAGGTTAAGGGAAATCGGCCTGACGACACTAGAGGACAGGAGGGTTAGGGGAGACATGATAACGACATATAAAGTACTGCGAGTAACTGACAAGGTGGACAAAGTCAGGATGTTCCAGAGATGGGATACAGAAACAAGGGGTCGCAATTGCAAGTTGAAGACTCCGATGAGTCAAAGGGATGTTAGGAAGTATTTATTCAGTCATAGAGTTGTCAGGAAGTGGAATAGCCTAGAAAGTGACGTAGTGGAGGCAGGAACCATACATAGTTTTAAGACGAGGTTTGATAAAGCTCATGAAACAGGGAGAGAGAGGACCTAGTAGCAATCAGTGAGGAGGCGGGGCCAGGAACTATGACTCGACCCCTGCAACCACAAACAGGTGAGTACACACACACACACACACATACATATATATGATATGTATATATATATATATATATATATATATATATATATATATATATATATATATATATATATATATATATATAAATATATATATATATATATATATATTAATTCCCAGTAGCGTTTTATCCAAAAATTTATGAGGAAAAAAAGAAAAATTTGTGAGCCAGGCGACGCCTGTAAAGAATTTCCACTCTGCAACTGTTATGGAAAGGATGGAGGACAAGGGGAGAGGGGAAAGGGGTAGGATGGGAAAGGTAGGAAAAGGGGGGAAAGGGGGAAGGGAAGGGGCGAGAGGAGGGAGGGAGGGACAGGTTCTGTTAGTCACTCATTAGCACAGTGAGTTTTAGAGGTAGTGTAGGAGGGGAAGTGGTTTGATCAGGGAGTGATCTGCAGGGTTGCACTCAGTGTGAGTACCAGTGGTTTGCACTCAGTGTGAGTACCAGTGGTTTGCACTCAGTGTGAGTACCAGTGGTTTGCACTCAGTGTGAGTACCAGTGGTTTGCACTCAGTGTGAGTACCAGTGGTTTGCACTCAGTGTGAGTACCAGTGGTTTGCACTCAGTGTGAGTACCAGTGGTTTGCACTCAGTGTGAGTACCAGTGGTCTTTGCATCCAGTGTGAGTGAGTCCAGTGGTTTGCACTCAGTGTGAGTACCAGTGGTTTGCCCTCAGTGTGAGTACCAGTGGTTTGCCCTCAGTGTGAGTACCAGTGGTTTGCCCTCAGTGTGAGTACAGTCAGTCTTTTGCACTCTGTGTAAGTAGAGTCAGTTGTTTGCACTCACACACACACACACAAACAAACACACAAACACACACACACACACACACACACACAACAAACACACACACACACAAACACACACACACACACACACACACACACACACACAAACACACAAACAAACACACACACACAACACACACACACACACACACAGAGCCAGCTGAGGTAAGGCCTCCATTAATCTGAGAGACAGAGAGTACAATGAACACAGAGAGGTGCACAGAAAACACTAAGTGGGTGGCAAAGGAGAAAGAGACAGCAAGAGTGACGGATTCTTCATCCTCCCTGTCACCTTCTTAGACGGTGATGAATGTACCGCTATACCAGATGGGTATATATATATATATATATAGTATCTCATGTTAAATATCATGTTATACATCACGTCATATCAGTTTATGTATAATTTTAAATATTATGTTAAATGCTGATCACATGTGGTATTTTTACATGTATCTGTTATGTTATAATTTCACTTATTTTGATTCATATGTTAAATATGTTAAATAGTATGTTTCATCATGTTCTTCATGATGAACAATACAACTGCTGCGTCATGTTGAACATGATGAACAACACAACTGCTGCGTCATGTTGAACATGATGAACAACACAACTGCTGCGTCATGATGAACAACACAACTGCTGCGTCATGTTGAACAACACAACTGCTGCGTCATGTTGAACATGATGAACAACACAACTTCTGCGTCATGATGAACAACACAACTGCTGCGTCATGTTGAACATGATGAACAACACAACTGCTGCGTCATGATGAACAACACAACTGCTGCGTCATGTTGAACATGATGAACAACACAACTTCTGCGTCATGATGAACAACACAACTGATGCGTCATGTTGAACATGATGAACAACACAACTGCTGCGTCATCAACACCAGAAATCAACACACCGGAATCAATGGAAATCTTTTGGTGCCGGACACAAATTCCGGTGGAAGTTATATCATTTTTTGCATTTCAACCAACGTTGGCAACGCGTTAACGCCCTTTACTGTAGCTTTACGAATAAAAAGCGTACAGCGTTAGCACTTTTGTCTGGTGGGGAGGGAGAAGGGGAAGCGGGGTGGTGGTGGGGGGAGAAGGGAGGTCATTTTGTTTGAGTTGTATTTGTGCGTGAGGTGTTTAATCATGGGTGGGATGAATTAATTGGGTGTTGGCATGAGTGAGTGAGTGCGTGAGTGCGTGAGTGCATGAGTGAGTGAGTGAGTGCGTGAGGCATCTCTTGTTGTGTCTGCCGGTGTGGGTGTTAGAGGTCTGCCCACACAAACACTCGCACCTAAATTCACTCAGCTATTTTCTTGAAACCAAAATTCCTACTGAAGAAATAAGATGGTGAGAAATCCAGACTTGGGACTCAAATCCAGACTGGTTGTCTAAAACCCAGACTGGTTGTCTAAAACCCAGACTGGTTGTCTAAAACCCAGACTGGTTGTCTAAAACCCAGACTGGTTGTCTAAAACCCAGACTGGTTGTCTAAAACCCAGACTGGTTGTGTAAAATCAAGACTGATCGTCTAAATCCCTTCTAATTCAAAACTCTTTGCTACCTCAGTTTGCTCTGGCACGAATTTAGAAGATATTGAGTTAGTAATCTGAGACTTGATTTGAAGAGAAGAAAAACTTTGGAAAAAAAGGAATAATAACAATAATGAAGTAAATACTAGAAGATAAATAGGAAGCCAGAACTAATAACGAGTTAAGAATAAATGCAACAGTAAAACTAGCAGGGGGTCAAGAGCAGAAACCCAAGAACTAGAGACCAAGAGCTAGAGCTCTAGACCTGGAGATCATGAGCTAGAACCCTAGACCTGGAGACCAAGAGCTAAAACCCTAGACCTGGAGACCAAGAGCTAGAGAACTAGAGGTGAAAACCAAGAGCTTGAGCCCCAGAGCTGGATCCCAAGATCTTTATTCCATTACTGAAGACCAAGAGCTGAATCCACAGGGCTGAAGGCCAAGAGCTGGATCCCCAGGCATGAAGAACATGAGCTGGAGGCCAAGAGCTGCGTCATGCCAGGGGGTGAGATGGGGGTCCCCGCCCCCCGCCTACCCCTCGATAGAGTACATATTTCATCAATAAGTCATTAAAAAAAAATCCCAGGAAAATTGTACTGGGTAAAGTGATGTTCCAAATACTATGTGTAATCCCGGTACAGCACCACTGTGTACTGGTTACCGGGAGGTGAGCGAATATTAATCCCGGTACAGCACCACTGTGTACTGGTTACCGGGAGGTGAGCGAATATTACACTGTAGATCTACGAGGGTTGTTTACAATGAGCTTTAATACAACTGAGAGAAATAGCGGCACAAACTTATAAAACGAAAGAAAACACAATCAGTCCCGTACGGGATTTTTAATCTTATATTCCCACTGGTAAAACGTGGTTGTCATTTTTGATGTATTTCCCAGTTTCATTAATACATACTGCATTGATTTTTTTTTTTTTTTTTTTGGGGGGAAGATAATAAACTGGATAGAATGAAGTCTATATGCAGTTGGCTACAAAACAAAAGGTATAGTTGCGTATTGTAGTTGTGTACTCTAGTTGTGTACTGTAGTTGTGTATTGTAGTTGTGTACTGTAGTTGTGTACTGTAGTTGTGTACTGTAGTTGTGTATTGTAGTTGTGTACTGTAGTTGTGTACTGTAGTTGTGTACTGTAGTTGTGTACTGTAGTAGTACAGTTGTCAGCGACACTTTACTTATTTCTCATTATTTTTTGTGTAAAGATTTTGTTTAGTGTTTATCATTTATGTTTATAACATTTGTGTAATATTCAGTGTTTGTTAATACTGGATTGCGTATTACGCATCGAAGCTTTGATTTAATAAACGATTATAAGACTCCAGATCGACTCCTGGTTCACCCAAGACAGAGGGTCGATCTCTGCTCTCTAGTATCTTTCCACACCCTGGTTCAGGCCCCTTCAGACTCTCCTCGCTACCCTATGGTTCCTCCCTGGCCTCGCTACATCAAGGTTCCTCCCTGGCCTCCCTACATCAAGGTTCCTCTCTGGCCTCGCTACATCAAGGTTCCTCCCTGGCCTCGCTTCATCAAGGTTCCTCCCTGGCCTCGCTACATCAAGGTTCCTCCCTGGCCTCGCTACATCAAAGTTCCTCCCTGGCCTCGCTACATCAAGGTTCCTCCCTGGCCTCGCTACATCAAGGTTCCTCCCTGGCCTCGCACATCAGGCTCCTTCCTCCCTGGCCTCGCTACATCAAGGTTCCTCCCTGGCCTCGCTACATCAAGGTTCCTCCTGGCTCGCTCAGGTTCTCCTGGCCTCGCTACATCAAGGTTCCTCCCTGGCCTCGCTACATCAAGGTTCTCCTCTCCTGGCCCTGCTACATCAAGGTTTCCGGCCTCGCCATCAAGGTTCCTCCTGGCCTCGCTACATCAAGGTTCCTCCCTGGCCTCGCTACATCAAGGTTCCTCCCTGGCCTCGCTACATCAAGTATTCCCCGGCCTCGCTACATCAAGGTTCCTCCCTGGCCTCGCTACATCAAGGTTCCTCCCTGGCCTCGCTACATCAAGGTTATTCCCTGGCCTCGCTACATCAAGGTTATTCCCTGGCCTCGCTACATCAAGGTTCCTCCCTGGCCTCGCTTCATCAAGGTTATTCCCTGGCCTCGCTACATCAAGGTTATTCCCTGGCCTCGCTACATCAAGATTATTCCCTGGCCTCGCTACATCAAGGTTATTCCCTGGCCTCGCTACATCAAGGTTATTTCCTGGCCTCGCTACATCAAGGTTATTCCCTGGCCTCGCTACATCAAGGTTATTCCCTGGCCTCGCTACATCAAGGTTATTCCCTGGCCTCGCTACATCAAGGTTATTCCTGGCCTCGCTACATCAAGGTTATTCCCTGGCCTCGCTACATCAAGGTTATTCCTGGCCTCGCTACATCAAGGTTATTCCCTGGCCTCGCTACATCAAGGTTATTCCTGGCCTCGCTACATCAAGGTTATTCCCTGGCCTCGCTACATCAAGGTTATTCCCTGGCCTCGCTACATCAAGGTTATTCCCTGGCCTCGCTACATCAAGGTTATTCCCTGGCCTCGCTACATCAAGGTTATTCCCTGGCCTCGCTACATCAAGGTTACTCCCTGGCCTCGCTACATCAAGGTTATTCCCTGGCCTCGCTACATCAAGGTTCCTCCCTGGCCTCGCTACATCAAGGTTATTCCCTGGCCTCGCTTCATCAAGGTTCCTCCCTGGCCTCGCTACATCAAGGTTCCTCCCTGGCCTCGCTACATCAAGGTTCCTCCCTGGCCTCGCTTCATCAAGGTTCCTCCCTGGCCTCGTTACATCAAGGTTCCTACCTGGCCTCGCTTCATCAAGGTTTTTCCCTGGCCTCGCTTCATCAAGGTTTCTCCCTGGCCTCGCTTCATCAAGGTTCCTCCCTGGCCTCGCTTCATCAAGGTTCCTCCCTGGCCTCGCTTCATCAAGGTTCCTCCCTGGCCTCGCTCATCAGGTTCCTCCCTGGCCTCGCATCAAGGTTCCTCCTGGCCTCGCTTCATCAAGGTTCCTCCCTGGCCTCGCTTCATCAAGGTTCCTCCCTGGCCTCGCTTCATCAAGGTTCCTCCCTGGCCTCGCTTCATCAAGGTTCCTCCCTGGCCTCGCTACATCAAGGTTCCTCCCTGGCCTCGCTTCATCAAGGTTCCTCCCTGGCCTCGCTACATCAAGGTTCCTCCCTGGCCTCGCTACACCTCCAAGCCTTAATAACATCAGAATATGTTGAGAGTCAACACACAAACTTATTAGTCACATTAATCACACAGTGCAGCTACTAACAGCTTGACTGGTCAGGTAAATAATCATATTATACATGACATCACCACACACACACACCACCACCACCATCATCACCACTAGCAACAGCACCACACCAGCACCACCTGCCTACCAGCACCACACCTGCACCACCTGCCTACCAGCACCACACCTGCACCACCTGCCTACCAGCACCACACCTGCACCACCTGCCTACCAGCACCACACCAGCACCACCTGCCTACCAGCACCACACCTGCACCACCTGCCTACCAGCACCACACCTGCACCACCTGCCTACCAGCACCACACCTGCACCACCTGCCTACCAGCACCACACCTGCACCACCTGCCTCTGGGTAATAAATGCCATAATTCATGTTCTTCCGCTGACATCTAGTCACAGTAGCCACACCATGACAGGAGAGGACAGCCAGGACAACATTATCCTGACTCTCACACGTGTCTTGTCATGGCAGTCACAAGTGAGGGACAGCCAGGACAATGTTCTATTGTATCGGCCACATAGAGAAGATATAATTGTTTTCAGTGAGTGCGTGTGAGGGCGTTTAAATTTTTTGTTTTTTTTTTTGTTATGTAAGACTGCAGGGACATACACACACACACACACACACACACACACACACACACACACACACACACACACACACACGGGGCCAGTAGCTCAGTCTCGACCCCTGCAACCACAAATAGGTGAGTACACATGGTCGTGCCTGTCCGTGTAGTTGGAATTACGGGGGCACAGATTTCAGAGTCCTCCCGTGTAATTAAGTCTCTCTCTATGTGATATCAGAAAACTTGTTATATAACATTCTACATGAACAGAGAGGCGAGGGCCAGGGGAGGGCCAGGCGAGGGCCAGGCGAGGGACAGGCGAGGGCCAGGCGAGGGCCAGGAGAGGGCCAGGCTTGAAAAGTTAAGTTCAACTCTGAGGAAATGCTGTCTTTATGAAGACCAAGGAAAAAAAAAAAAGTTTCACGACACATCCAGCAAGAGCTTTACTATTCCTTACAAATACATCTCAAAAAATTATATACAGAATTATCAATACACAATTTATTGATGGGTGGAGAAGCTTAATCTGTTTCTACACTCATCTTTCGTCTCCATACTTGCGCAACGCTAAGGTATCTTTATTGCTGAAACATTTCGTCTGCGCAGCAGACTTTCTCAGTCGAGTATAGAGGGGATTGTAACAGCCTGTTACGTAGTCAAAATGTTTTGACAGTAAAGATAGCCAGGTGTTGCTCATCAGCTTCTTGCTTTAATGTACCTTGAGGAGGTCAGACAGACCCAGTAGAAGTATTAGTGGTCTTCTGCTGTCAGCCTTATCCATATATTCATCTCCCGATACCCTTATGCTTTCCTCCCGACTCCTCTATGTTCCTCTCACAAACCTCTGATAATTCTCCCTAACACCTCACTTCCGAACCCCTTACACCTCACTTCCGAGCCCTTTACACCTCACTTCCGAGCCCCTCCCACCCCTCTTCCAAGCTTCTCATACATATCTCCAAATCCACTATTCCCATTCCTTCGACACCCTCATATCCTAATCCCCATCCCTACATACATTTTTCCCTCAAACCCCAGATATCTTTCCCCACTCTCCTACACATCTCTCCTATTTCTAAATGATCTTTTTTTTACCTAACACCTTCGCTAAATATTCAAATTTCAGAACAAACTTCATTTCAAAGCCCTATCCACTCCCACAACTATGTCTTCCCACTCCCACAAATATCTTTCCTAACTCTCACAACTATCTTTCCCCACTCCCTCAACTAACTCTGCCCACTCCCACAACTATCTCTGCCCACTCCGTCACTCTCGTCTCTCCCCAGTACGTCAGTACGTCAGTAAGTGCGCTGGTTGCGTCTCCAGACGGTGCATTAATTAAGGCGTCGCTTGTTTGTGTGGCACCCATCAAAGGTGAGCTCCGTGGCCCTGGTGCCACCGCACACAATAGTCTAGGCACTAATTGCCCACTCTCAGGTGTTCCTGCATGACGGGTAGGGCTAATTACCCTCAGCCAGGTGTAAGGGCAAGGGAAAAATCATTTAACAAGATGTAAGAAAGATACAGTGAAGAAATGTTAATGATGTTAGTGATGTTAATGATGTTAATGATGTTAGTGATGTTAGTGATGTTAGTGATGTTTAGATAACTGTTAATGATAGTGTTGTCTTTTGTCCATCTTAAACTTCCGACGTTGGGTCACCTTATATGGGTTTTAGACCGAGTGATTGACGAAAATCTCACAACTTATTTTCACCCTAAATAGCGGGGATGTTGTCCCTTTTGTCAAAATTACTGTAAACTTACAGTCTATGCGTTGGAACTAAATATGAGTACAATTATGATTGAATTGTTTGATTGTTTTTGTGTGTTTGTTGTGTGTGTGTGTGTGTGTGTGTGTGTGTGTGTGTGTGTGTGTGTGTGTGTGTGTGTGTGTGTGTGTGTGTGTGTGTGTGTAATTTTCTATTTGTACTTACAAGAGCAAAGTTATGTTCATGAAGTCCCGTCTTCAGTACTATGTTGATTTAATTTTAAAAAAATTCTAATGGTTGCATCACTAAGTCTTATTTAATATATTCAACGTTTTTTCTGTAATTTGCAACTGTGGCCTCTTGTTGTCCCTGTTGCAGCTACTAAAAATATTAATATATCTACCTTTTTAATCCCTTTCATGTGGTTATGATGTCTTAAACTTTGCTGCTATCAGTCAACATGGTCGACTTTAATGTTATTAACCTTCCATCATGGTTCATATTGCTCAACTCTGGCAGCCATTTTGTAGCTCTTATTTGAACATTTTCTAACTTACCTACGTGTTTTTTTTCAGGTCTGGGCACCACACAACTGCTATATATTCCATTTTTTTTGGTATAGTTTAAGTTATAAACAACTGTCTTAGCATTTCACCATCCAAATATTTAACAGCTAATTTCTAGTTTGCCAGAGTAGCAAATTACTTTTTTTATTTTAATTTTATTTATGTGATCTTCCTAGATTTCTTTCTTTTATTTCATACTTTTAGTAGCAAATTGCTTAATATTCATCACGTAGACTGATTGCACTTTCTCCCATTTCTATTACATGGCATATATCTACATTAAATTCCATCATCCATCTGTCACTCCATATGCACAATGTATCCAGATCCCCTTGTAAAGATTTACAGTCATTTGCATTATTAAATTTACATACGATATTTTTTTGCATCACCTGTAAACATATTCATATAATTTCTTATTCCTTTTGATAAATCATTTCTATAAATTATAAACATTATTGAGGTAAATACAAACCCTTGTGGCACCCCACTTGAGGCAATTCCCCGTGCACGCATCGTCTAACATCCCTGTTAGATGAACAGGGGCAGGTGTAAGGAAACATGCCCAACGTTTCACCCGTACCGGGATCGATCCCCGGACCCCTCAGTGTGTATGCTAAAAAGAACTATCAACCAACCATGAGCCTGTGCTAGCTGCAACTGCTGTTCTAATTCTCTTACCTTATTTATTCCTGCATAACTATCATCTATTTAAGTTTTGCGCTCTACTAAACCTTTAATTTCTTTCTCAATATTATCCTCATTTTTATAGAATTCCTGATCAGTCACCTCTATTTTCCTCACTAACTCAGCTAGCTCACTTAACGTCTTCTTCATTGGCTGTAAGAGGGACTTTAAAGCTTCTATTCCATCTTTAAAGTTGCATTTTCATTATTTAATTTCAATATTAATCCTTCTTGCTGTACCTGCCGATGGTCAAGTATAGCCAGTCTACCCATCTATCCACTAGTTACCTTGTCAGTAAGGTATATACGTAATTATAGCTGTGCTTAACCTCTGTTCCCTCTACCATAATGCTATTTGTAAACAAGTGCACCATTGTATTATTGTGGCAATCTGTTTCTCCTAAATATATAAATGTGTTATTCTTGCCACAGACAATGTTTCCTGATAATAATTTCCTTCTATTTTCGGGTCCACCACTCACATACAACATCTATTCTCTACGCTACAAAACAGGCGCAGTTCTTTTTTTTTAGGAAGAGGTGACTGACGTGTGTTCTCTCTCTCTCACATATACACACACACACACACACATATACACACACACACACACACACACACACACACCCGAGTATTTCTGACGTCAATCATTAGGTTGCTCACCTCGTTATAACGTCAGTCAAGGGTCACTGATCCCTATACTTCCCCCTCCCCTCTCTCTCTCTCTCTCCTCTCTCTCTCTCTCTCTCTCTCTCTCTCTCTCTCTCTCTCTCTCTCTCTCTCTCTCTCTCTCTCTCTCTCTCTCTCTCTCTCTCTCTCTCTCTCTCTCTCTCTCTCTCTCTCTCTCTCTCTCTCTCTCTCTCTCTCTCTCTCTCTCTCTCTCTCGCTCACTCGATTATCCTTTTTCTCTTCAATACAAAAACTGAAAACTCTTCTTGAGTACAGTGCCAAAGCACAAATACACTGTTCAATATAAACAGTATTTTATTTTCTCGCAGGAAAATACGACTGTGACTCATAAAACATAACGAACTCTCAGTAATTAATAGCAACGTATCGTTGCTCAATCCTGTAATCTTCAGTATAACGTTTTGTACAGAGAAATAATTTGTAGCCAAGGCTTTAGCGCGAAGTTCTCACCTTTGTAAACAATGCCCTGAATACGTTTCAAAATGTAATTAGTTGAAATAGACTCTCAAGTTACACAGAGGTTCATTGAGGTTAGTAAAGGGCTCTTGATTCTTCTTGCTTGGTCTTCCCTCAGACACCATCCAAGACTGAAGTCAGGCATGATTGAAGTCATGCAAGATTAAGCCATGCAGAGATTAAGCCATGCAAGATTAAAAACATGCAAGATTGAAGCTATCTTAGATTAAATTCGTCCAAGATTTGAAGCCATCCAAAATTAAAGCCATCTAAGGTTAAGGCCATCCTACATTGCTATATATACAACACAGTCGTGGTAAAGCTTACAATAGACAAGGATATCACCATCACCAAATCGGTGATGGTGATATCTTTTATAATTAATGAACAATAATTACTGAACAAAATCATCACTCTTAGCAAACTTTGTGCAACTACTAACTTGTTCTCCATCCTCGAAGACTTCAGGCAAAATGCCCAGTACTTCGGGGTCTAGGTACGTGGGTATCTTCAAAACCTGCGAAAAGAAATAAGGAGATTTCAACACATTTTTCAGGCAGCTCAACTGTTTAGCACTCAATATTAAATTCAACGCTGAACTGCAATATATTGGAAAACTCTCCTTTTGTACCTGAGGTTTTTTTAATTCGCATTGTATAGCAAACTCTCACACATTCCCATATATACATAATTTTCTACAGTTACCAGGTGATATCATTAAGAAAGTCTTTTCTGCTCTCTCCCACTAACACTAAGGAATTTTAACCCCAAAAACTTGTAGCAAGAACAAGACAACATCAGAAAGGAATTTCGAGGGTTAGGCTACCCAGATTGATAATAAAACTAGGAACTGCTTACTCTAGTAAAAATAAATGTAACGCCCGAAGAACTCATAAGAAAAACCTCTCATGGTTCCATACCACCGCAGTACTTAAACCCTCCCCCCCCCCCGATAAACCATGACTAGAGTGATCACCTATTAGATAGTTAATGCACAAATGTTGGCAAAATTACGACAAAGCATTTAGGTAAAGAGGCCTAAAGTGGTAATGAGATATTGCACTACGTTCATGAATTTAATTAAAACAATACAAGAACAGAGTATAATGAAGTGCAGGAGGAGGAGCTGAGTTTAAATGAGCACATCTGTGTGTGCAGGTGTGTCAGCTTGAACACTGCATGTGTACGTCTCTGGAACGCCGCCTCCAGCCACTTGAACGAGGCCTCCAGCCACTTGAACGAGGCCTCCAGCCACTTGAACGAGGCCTCCAGCCACTTGAACGAGGGCTCCAGCCACTTGAACGAGGCCTCCAGCCACTTGAACGAGGCCTCCAGCCACTTGAACGAGGCCTCCAGCCACTTGAACGAGACCTCCAGCCACTTGAACGAGGCCTCCAGCCACTTGAACGAGACCTCCAGCCACTTGAACGAGGCCTCCAGCCACTTGAACGAGGCCTCCAGCCACTTGAACGAGGCCTCCAGCCACTTGAACGAGGCCTCCAGCCACGTGAACGAGGCCTCCAGCCACTTGAACGAGGCCCACTTGGTGATCTGAGGAGCCAGACACCACAGATGGCAGTGCTTTGAATCGTCACCAATCTCCTTTTCAGAAGCAATTACACAGAAGAAAGAGCTTCAATTCTGATATATTAGCAAGAATCATTCTTACAACGATAAAACCCTTCGTCACCTGAAAGCAATATGTCACCTCTACTTCTACTACTATCACTACCATGCACCATCTAATAAAATAACCCACATCTTGCAGTGTAGTTTCAAACGGTAGGTCTTAGGGTCAACCTTCCTCAGTAGCAAACCTAACTTTACCTCACAGGGTCAGAGGGCACCCAACACCCTCCCTATTTTTTTTCTTCTAGTCTCAGTTCTTAACACTACTTCATATTATACTGCCAACGCTTTCTTCTTATGACCCGTTTCTCATGTGACACATTCTCAGTCAAACCATACCACGGGCGGGGATAGAACCCGCGATCAGAGAGTCATGAAGCTCCAGACCGACGCGCAATCGTGTCATTACGATTTTGTGAGACACATTCTCAGTGACAGGTTAATTATATAACCTACATAGTTACGGTCTCTTTGTATCGATGATGAGGATCTAAGATGCCGAAATACCCATCCCTCCTCAGCTGTATATTTTCATTTCTGTTTTTAAACAGGTTCTTCCTCTGGTGATGTTATGGACTCGCTGAGTAAGAGAAGAAAAATGACTTTGGAGATAAATCTTACCATTTTTCTTTGCGGACATATGAATGGCTTCTTTCCCTATCACATTTTTTTTGGGGGGAGGGAAGGAGGCTAATAAACATCTGAACTGTATTATACAAAAGCATAATAAGCTTTAAAAAAAAAAAAAAGCTCAATCCATATGTTTTCAGCTAATGCAAACAAATCAATTTCATATATAAAAACAATGATATAAGTGATCTCCAGCCCCTTTAAATTAAATATGTATTTATTTTTAATTGGTTTCCACTTAAAAATGGATCTCTTGTCACGGTTGAATGGACCACTTGCAACATACCTTTTTTCCCCGTTTGATCTTTTGTTTTGTTTTAATTACAATTGCAGGCCTAGCGAGTGGACTGTGATGGACAGCCATTGCAAATACGTAACTGATGCAAGAATCGGACAATTTTTTTTTTTTTGTGTGTGTGTGTGGTTAATATGGAAATTATTATACTTAGAATTAAAATAGTAGGGTAGTCCCTCTCTCTCTCTCTCTCTCTCTCTCTCTCTCTCTCTCTCTCTCTCTCTCTCTCTCTCTCTCTCTCTCTCTCTCTCTCTCTCTCTGTGATTGATGAAGGGAGTAGTGCTTCTCTGTGATAATGATGATAATGACGACGATGATTGAGGATAACGATGACTGATTGTTATGATGATGGTGATGATTGATGATGATTATGGATAATGATTATTGATGATTTATGAAAATAATGATGATTAATTATGCTACTGATGATGATTAATGATGATACTGATGAAGATTAATGATGATGCTAATGACTAATGATGATTACTGATAATGATTATTAATGATTATTGAGGATTGATAATGATTGATGATGTTGACTGTCCAACACCAGTCATAAACCTGCCCTACACCAGTCATACACCTGCCCTACACCAGTCATAAACCTGCCCTACACCAGTCATACACCTGCCCTACACCAGTCATACACCTGCCCTACACCAGTCATTTACCTGCCCTACACCAGTCATACACCTGCCCTACACCAGTCATACACCTGCCCTACACCAGTCATATACCTGCCCTACACCAGTCATATACCTGCCCTATCTACCCCTGCACCTTCACACCTGCTCCACAACCTGCTATGTATCTCTACATCTGTTTACATCTGGCCAAACTTGCCCTACACCTCAACAGATTGCAGTGTTCTGCAGGTGACTCTGGGAAGACCTAATGAGCTCAGAGGCACCATAAGACGACCCTTCATTAGTGACAGTAATCAAGTGCTCTTGAGGTGTCATTAAGGGACGCGTCTCCTCGCCTCGGAATTACTTGTCTTGTACGGCAAGAAATTTAACACTGGTGATGATGGACAGGGGAGTGAGGGGATGGGTAAGGGAAGGGGAGGGGAAGGAGAAGAGATGATTGGTGACAGGGAGGGGATGATTAAGTGGATATTAGAGGGAGGTGGTATGGGCAGGACCAAACCATTAGATGTAGTCTTAAATACTATTTTTTAATTCTAATATTATGTTTTATATATATATATATATATATATATATATATATATATATATATATATATATATATATATATATATATATATTGTGCCGGATAGGTAAAACTAGTCAATTAGCAAGAACTCATTTAAAATTAAGTCCTTTCTAAAATTTTCTCCTGTACGTTTAAAGATATATTTTTTTCGTTTATGTTATTGTAAAAGTTAATAATTTTGTACCTGAAGAACCTTAGAAAACTTACCTAGCCTTGTGTATACAATAATTTCTCAAAAATAATTCTGAATCTAATGAAAAACATATTTCATTTAGTTTGTTTATTATTAAATTATTGCAAACTTATATAAAATATATTTAGTTGGATTAGGCTAAATTAAATTACACTTGTTATAATAAGGTTAGGTAAGTTTCCTAAGGTTCTTTTTGGTACAAAATCATTAATTTTTAAATTAACATAAATGAAAAAAACATATGTCTTTAAATGTATAAGAGACAATTTTAGAGAGGACTTAATTTTAAATATGTTCTTGCTAATTTGACCGGTATTACCTATTTGGCCCGACATTATATATATATATATATATATATATATATATATATATATATATATATATATATATATATATATATATATATATATATATAGCAAAAAGATCACAGTAAACAGGTGATATTAAAATATGCAAGACAACCACTATGATAAAATAGAAGAATTCCAAGCGCTTTCGTGACTACTCACATTATCAAGGAACTATAAAGGAAACGTGAGAAGAAGGATTATAAAGAGGCAGAATACACCTGTGAGGTGTATTCTGCCTCTTATGCCTTCTTCTCACGTTTCCTTTATAGTTCCTTGATAATGTGAGTAGTCACGAAGCGCTTGAATTCTTCTATTTTTCATAGTGGTTGTCTTCATATATATATATATATATATATATATATATATATATATATATATATATATATATATATATATATATATATATATATATATATATATATATATATATATATATATATATATATATAATATATATATATATACAGAGAGAGAGAGTGTAGGATGAATTAAGGGAAATAGAGGAGGAATCAGCTTCACATGCTCTTTCAAGCGAGGCAGCGACCAAATGAGATAAGTATTGGAACAGATGCTTCATTGAGGACCAGCAGGGCGCTCACACACTTGCCAAAATATATTCCCAAAAGGAGAGAAAAGCAAAGGTAAGCTTAATTAAAATATAATTATCAGTGCTACTAACAACCCCATGTTCGTCTCCCATTGATATCGTTAAACCAAAGACGAATCTATATTATTATAAAGATCGATAGATGTATTGTAAAACAAGTAACGTTGGCACAATGTCTTATATATGCGTGTGTTGCTTTTTAAGAAGCGTAGTCGCAAACAAGAAGAAATCAGACCACCTTGAAAACCTGCGTGAAGACTGATCAAATTCTTCATTCTAATGACTGTATCAAGACAATATTGGCAAGACACAAATCAGTGACCGAAACTGTAGCACCTCAGAGTTGACAAGACACAAATCAAAGACCCAACGACACAAATCCAAGACTTAAACCAGGAACACTTTACGAATGAAAGACAAAAATCAAGGGAAATCTATACATGGATAATAATTAAAAACAGCAAACTGCAATATCTCTTTAAATGCCGCTCCAGATGCTAAACTTATCTCTAACCATTTTTAACCTACACAGCAAGTTACTGTTATTTTCAACATCACACTGGGAACTAGAGTTACATTAAACCATTTTCACACCTCACTGTAAGGCAGCATTACATTTAGTGTGTCAGTAACGAGCTGTTAAGAGTGGTGTGAAAGGCATTAACCCGCTGTTTGAGGACGTCATGAGAGCGCTTGTTACAATCTCGTTAGGTTGTTGAGGTCCTCTAGCTTGCATTGTTTGGGTATTTCCAGCTGACTCAGGTCTTGAAGTGCTCATGTCCCTGGCTCAGGTCTTGAGGTGCTCATGTCCCTGGCTCAGGTCTTGAGGTACTCATGTCTCTGGCTCAAGTCTTGAGGTGCTCATGTCCCTGGCTCAGGTCTTGAGGTGCTCATGTCCCTGGCTCAGGTCTTGAGGTGCTCATGTCCCTGGCTCAAGTTTTGAGGTGCTCATGTCCCTGGCTCAGGCCTTGATGTACTCATGTCCCTGGCTCAAGTCTTGAGGTGCTCATGTCGCTGGCTCAGGTCTTGAGGTGCTCATGTCCCTGGCTCAGGTCTTGAGGTGTTCATGTCCCTGGCTCAGGTCTTGAGGTACTCATGTCCCTGGTTAAAGTCTTGAGGTGCTCATGTCCCTAGCTCAGGTCTTGAGGTACTCATGTCCCTGGCTCAGGTCTTGAGGTGCTCATGTCCCTGGCTCAGGTCTTGAGGTACTCATGTCCCTGGCTCAGGTCTTGAGGTGCTCATGTCCCTGGCTCAGGTCTTGAGGTGCTCATGTCCCTGGCTCAAGTTTTGAGGTGCTCATGTCCCTGGCTCAGGCCTTGAGGTACTCATGTCCCTGGCTCAGGTCTTGAGGTGATCATGTCCCTGGCTCAGGTCCTAAGATACCTATGTCCCTGGCTCAGGTCCTAAGGTGCTCATGTCCCTGGTTCAAGTTTTGAGGTGCTCATGTCCCTGGCTCAGGCCTTGAGGTACTCATGTCCCTGGCTCAGGTCTTGAGGTGCTCATGTCCCTAGCTCAAGTTTTGAGGTGCTCATGTCCCTGGCTCAGGCCTTGATGTACTCATGTCCCTGGCTCAGGTCTTGAGGTACTCATATCCCTGGCTCAGGTCCTAAGGTGCTCATGTCCCTGGCTCAGGTCTTGAGGTGGTCCTGTTAAGAAGGGTAGCATTACTGAATACATGAAATACCTGTCTGTTATCACTGAGGTACTAGAGGCTGGTGTTACTAAATACCTGGATTTCCTGTCTCATCCTTAGGTTGGGTTAACCCCCATCCCTTCCCTCGTCCAAAAATAAAAGAGGGAATACATCCACCATCATTCATTCAATGACTGTCTTGTCGGAATTTAGCAGATATCTCAATTGTGACCCTCCGAACCTGTACATGCCCTCCCCCTCAATGACTCAAGTGTTTCTGACCGGTTTCCCCGAACCCCGCCGTGAATATCACCATAGTGACACTCTGATAGGAGGTCAGACCATTAAAAACACTTGTCCATACTATGATCTAACACCCTCACACCTGCACGCTCACACCTGCACGCTCACACCAGCATGATCACACCAGCATATTCACACCAGTACCCTCAAACCAACATACTCACACCAGCATGCTCCCACTAGCATGCTCACTCCAGCACGCTCATACCAACACACACCAACATGCTCACACTAGCACGCTCACACCAACATGCTCACACAAGCACGGTAACACCAGCATGCTCACACTAGCATGCTTACACCAGCACGCTCATACCAACACACACCAACATGCTCACACTAGCACGCTCACACCAACATGCTCACACCAGCATGCTGGTAGCTGAAGACTTTAATACTCTTTCTAATTTGTCTGATTTCCTCCATCCTATTCCTCTATCCATCTACCTTTATTTCCTTTCCCATTTCTTGCCTCGTTACTTATCTTCTCCCACTTAATCCTTTTAACTCAACCATCCCTCCCGTCTCTTCTTTCTCCCCCTTTCTTTCCTCTCATTTTCGCTTCACTTAACCTAGTCCCACTGCCATTGTGTCTTTCCAAATGCATCGCTATCTTCCGTTCTCTCTCTCTCTCTCTCTCTCTCTCTCTCTCTCTCTCTCTCTCTCTCTCTCTCTCTCTCTCTCTCTCTCTCTCTCTCTCTCTCTCTCTCTCTCTCTCTCTCCCCGTCCCTCATTCTTGCCCTCTCCCCAACAAATAATAAAAACTCAGCAGCGTCTTGCCCGTGGGGAATCAATTTTCCGGCTAATTCTTCGGTTGGTTCGCGCCTCACCCGACCACCACCACGACATACTTCTTTTATTTCTCCGATATTCATCTGAGAAGTTGTTTTTTTCCCCTCCCCAACCAATTTTTATTTCTGTCTGTCTGTCGTTTTCGGCGATTTGCGTCCTTTTGGAAATTTGTATCGAGTTATTCCATGTAAAGATTAGCGAGAACAGGACATAGAGGAGGGCCCATAGCGACCCCTAAGGTTTGAGAATAATATTTACCTTGGGATTAAAAGGAATTAGAGTCCACACAAAGGCGGATAAGATCAAGAAAGACATCAGTAGGTATTGAGTTGTATTAATTATTATATTTATGTACGTTATTCTTGGTTTCTCGCAGAGCTGTTGGAGGATTTTTTGACATATATATTTTTTTAGCTATAATATGTTTATAAGAAATCAGAACTGATGTTATATTGTGCGGAAATATAAAATATTATTATAATATTCAAACGAGCTTGCTCTGTAAATAGCAAAATAAGAAAAGGAAGAATAAACAAAGAGCTTCATGTTTAAACTGGGAAAGCTGTAGCAACAACTAGACTATTTTCAGTAGCATTGATATAGTTTCCCCTCCAAACATGTAAATCCAGGATGGAAAAGCAGAACGCTCTGTCCTTCCTCTACACTCCCTCACTATGAGCTGGTTTAGGATGATGCTGTGTTAAATGATACATAATGCCAGCATGCAAACATGTATACTTGTTTTTACAACGCTAGCCTGCAAGAATGTATACCTGTCTCTATAATGCCAGCATGCATGCATGCATGTATACTTGTCTCTATGTCAGCCTGCAAGAAGCTTGTCTGTATAATGCAAACACAAAATGGAACACAAACTGAAATGTAAAAAAAAAAAAAAGCGTTACTGTCAATGCTGTCAGTATAAGATTCATCACACACTCAAGGTGCGTGATGAATCCTATACTGACAGCGAACAGTGTTGGTGAGTTTGTTAGTGTCAGTCAGAGCATTGTTCTTTTTTGCAAACATTTTTTAACTGTTTCTGACACACAAACACATACTATCCACAGTGAGCGAGGCTAATAAGGCCTCGTGTTCGACCACCTACATGACACAATCACACAAACAGCAGTGATTTTTCTAGCACACAGACACACCCTCTGAATCGACTTCACTGCAGCCACATATAGGTGACTAAAAGCGAGTGTACACACACACACACACACACACACACACACACACTTCACTTACTCACACGTCACGTGTGTCAAAGCCACTACTTTATACACCTGGTTATTCCTGTGTGACGGCGTCACTCCACTAAAGGAGGAAAACTCTGAAGGACAAAGGGAGGAGATTAGTGGTCATGGATGATGCTAGACTCTGCAAAAATGCGAGGCGTAATTTACTACACGTTCAACGGCGTTGGACAACGTGGAAAATTGGAACGGTTCAGTGTGTAATGAAGAAGTTTTGCAGTGTGTGTGTGTGTGTGTGTGTGTGTATTATGTCTGCGTGTGCGTGCGTGTATGTATATCCGCGTGATTGCTTATGCGTCAAACAATCCCAGTACACTTAAGCAAGTATAATACTTGTACAAGTACACGTATAATACTTGTACATGGATATACATTTTCTAGACAGAAACGTTTTTTTTGTAAACAAAAACATAATATTCGTAAACAGAAACATGGTTTTATGAATTAGATTACAACTGGAAGAAGTGAAACCAGCTATTATAAGTTTGAGAACTTTAGTGAACCAAAAACAGTGTGTCCAAGATTAACAATATTTATAGTCAAAAATAATGACGCTGGACCTGGGCTCCTACACACTACCAGGTGCACAGCTTCCCTAACTTATTCTCAGTATTCATTATTTCTGTCTATCTCGGTACATTTTATTTAAACCATGATTTCTGCACTTTCCTTGTACAATGCTATTTTCTTAATACTAAAATGGATTATCTACAACATTACTGTGCGTTAGTGTACTTATGCGTGGTAGAATAAGTAATGTGTGAGCGTTGCATTGTGTGGCAGACTCAACATAAACTATGACTGAAAAACCATTAAGTCCCTGACTAAACAAACTTCTGACAGCTTACTTGAACAGTAAAGTGACCAGTTCGCCCAACAGCTAAACGCACAAAGCAGTGAGCAGCAGAACGTCAGTCAAGGCAGCAGGAGACCACAACTACCTACCAGGGTTCAGCAAGTTCCAAACCCCGACTACGACAGTGCGTAGATGCCAGTCAGAACAACGTAGGTCTAGACTTAGACTAGGGTACTGAAACATAGTGAGTGTCTCATGACACAAGACCAGAAAATGTCAGAATTCACTAACTCTATTTAATGCTTTGTGAACAGAGTTGCACAGAGTACGAGACCTTTGTCCCAGCTCACCAGAAAAGCGAATACGCATGACAAGAACATAGGACAGGAGAGGAGGTATCCTCGGGGGCAACAGCCAGGCAGTATTAGAGAGCGAAGCAGAGACAGCAGGTAAGAGGTCAGATACACTCACAGCTGGCTGGCACACGTCCCAGAAAGCAACCATGTGAACAACCGATAAGCAACCGGAGAAGCCAATCAAAACTCTTGAATCTGCCATTACAGAAAGTGTACATTATGTGGAACATCCCAACCTTTAAATGCAGCTAAATATATAAGACAAGTAGCACTATAAATTATGATATGTTTTGCTTTTGCTATTAACGAATATAAGAACAGCAATATAATATTAGATAACTATAATTTATATATAATAGTTGTGTATATTTGTTTCTAAACACTCCACACACAGTGTGAGGGAGAGAGCTGCTTGCTTACCAAAACACTGAGGGAGAGAGCTGCTTGCTTACGAAAACACTGAGGGAGAGAGCTGCTTGCTTACCAAAACACTGAGGGAGAGAGCTGTTCTTTAGTACATTACACAGCTGGTGTTCAAAAGATGCTAAGTGTGTTGTCGCACACAACACTCGTGGTTGACACACCATGTACACTACACCAAGTAACACTCTCTATGTACACTCTCTATGTACACTCTCTATGTACACTCTCTATGTACACTCTCTATGTACACTCTCTATGTAACATTTTTTATTATAATTGACGTTTCGGAACAGACTCGTTTCATCTTCAGAATGTTTCAGTTAGAAAATAAATATACTACAAAGAACAAAATACAGTAGCATAGGTTGGTATAACAATAATAATATGATACAATAACTCTAAGACATCAAAAATGTTAAGCATAATTGAGTGGAACTTTCGTTCCTACCAGTGCCAGGTTTGTATTGATTGGTAAACAACGTCTCCATTATTAAGGAGGTCGCTGACTGACTGCCAGTGTCGCTGACTGACTGACTGCCAGCGTCGCTGACTGACTGACTGCCAGTGTCGCTGACTGACTGACTGCCAGTGTCGCTGTCAGACTGACTACCAGTGTCGCTGACTGACTGACTGCCAGTGTCGCTGACTGACTGACTGCCAGTGTCGCTGTCAGACTGACTGCCAGCGTCGCTGACTGACTGACTGCCAGTGTCGCTGACTGACTGACTGCCAGTGTCGCTGTCAGACTGACTGCCAGTGTCGCTGACTGACTGACTGCCAGTGTCGCTGACTGACTGACTGCCAGTGTCGCTGTCAGACTGACTGCCAGCGTCGCTGACTGACTGACTGCCAGCGTCGCTGTCAGACTGACTGCCAGTGTCGCTGACTGACTGACTGCCAGCGTCGCTGACTAACTGACTGCCAGTGTCGCTGACTGACTGACTGCCAGCGTCGCTGACTGACTGACTGCCAGTGTCGCTGACTGACTGACTGCCAGTGTCGCTGACTGACTGACTGCCAGTGTCGCTGACTGACTGACTGCCAGTGTCGCTGACTGACTGACTGCCAGTGTCGCTGACTGACTGACTGCCAGTGTCGCTGACTGACTGACTGCCAGTGTCGCTGACTGACTGACTGCCAGTGTCGCTGACTGACTGACTGCCAGTGTCGCTGACTGACTGACTGCCAGTGTCGCTGACTGACTGACTGCCAGTGTCGCTGACTGACTGACTGCCAGTGTCGCTGACTGACTGACTGCCAGTGTCGCTGACTGACTGACTGCCAGCGTCGCTGTCAGACTGACTGCCAGCGTCGCTGTCAGACTGACTGCCAGCGTCGCTGTCAGACTGACTGCCAGCTAAGACTGTGGACCCGACGTCAACTGTGGAGAAATCAAAAGTGTGGGAATATTCCCTAGTGGTACCGAATGATGGTTTAGTAATAGAAAGTTTTGTCCGGTTTGGTATAACTTTGTGTTTATAAATCCTGGTAACTAATTACCCCCTTTTTTTCCTGTAAATGAGGCCTTAAAGCACTCACACATCATCATCATTTTGACCAGAGCTTTGGTAAGATGGGGAAGGAAGAAGGATAGGTAAGGATGGAAATTGGGAAAAATAGGGAGTGTGTGTGGAGGAAGGATAAAAAAGGTAAGTGGCCCAACCACTTTGGTGCATAATATATGTGTTTAGTGGTATATCAAGGTAATATATCAAAAAGGGGCATAACATTTGCCCAACAGTGTCACACAGATATAACAAAGTTATAGTTGCATGATTCTGTATCGGCAAAGGGTATATATACTAAGTGCAATTTTTTTTTTTTTTTTTTTTTTTTTTTAAATAAATTGCTGGACGTAAATTAAAGGACGATAGCAAGGCGAGTGATGGTTGTACAAACTGCTATCAAGAAATGCTGGCCGGCGTGCTTTGCAAAGGTGGTGTCCAACATTTGTATTATTGGCACTGTTACTTAAATAGATGTAATAGCTGTGGAGTAAAAACAGGAATCACCAGAACTTGGGTTAGAAGTGATATCAGTAGACATAGAAAGGTTCTGGAGTTACCCAATCATCTGGATCATCTGGAAGGTCACTCAAGATCTTGGGGCGTTGAAAATCATCTTTATGTATATATCTTCTCACTCTCTGATGGAGGGTCATCCTTTGAGTTCTATGGGGGGCTGCATTAATAACGTAATCGGTGGTATTGACAAAAAGGTAGGATGTTCTCTGTCTGGGAGATACAAATCCTGCATGGTATACAATTGCCTTTTCTTCAACTGATCAAGCCGAACATTCATTGCAACAATGTCTTGTTGAACATGTAGATCAGCCATTCGAATTCTATCTCTTCTCCTTGTGCCTGTAATAAAACGGAGTGCTTTGTTCTGAACTCGTTGTAGTTGTAGCATGTTTGTTTTTGTTGTTATTGACAAAGGCACACACGGATATTCAAGTAAGGGTCTTATCATCATCTTATACAGGTTTTTTTTCACGTGAGATGGAGCTGATTGAAATCTGAATAAAGTGGCAAGTCGAGCTTTAGCTAAATTTATTTTTTGGTGACATGGGAAGTGGAGTGAAGTATCCTGTCTATCTCATAACCCAGTATCTTATTAGGATTATGAATGGCAATAGGTATATCTCTGATGGAGATACCCCTTTATCTTCAATGGTGGAGGAAAAACAGCCAATTGTACTGATAAGAACTTTGTCTGGGTTAGTAGTAATACGCCATTTCCTCTCCCAGTTCGCTGTTCTACGTAATTCTGTATTCATTTTTCTATGACCCTCTCATATTTATATTTGCCTGTAACAGGAGTGGACGAAACTACATGAATTACATCATCAGCAAATTGAGTAATAATTGTATCATTATACTCCGGTTGAGGTAGATCATTGACATAAATATTGAATAATATTGGGCTAAGACACGAGCCCTGAGGTACACCAGCTGTCGGTATAAACGGTTCAGCTGTCTTACCACTAAAGAAAGGAAAAATTTTTCTACTCGAGAGGAAGTTGTATATAAAGCGAAGAAAGGTCCAGTTGTGTTCAGGAAGGTCAATCAGTTTGTAAATAAGGCCATCATGCCATAAGCTGTCAAAGGCTTTATGAACATCTCTGGTGGCAATAAGGGCAAGATTGCCCTGTTTCCGCAAGCTGGCAACAGCATCGTAAACTATATTTATGGCATGTTGGGTCCCTCTATGAGTACACATGTTGGGTCCCTCTATGATTGCACATGTTGGGTCCCTCTATGAGTGCACATGTTGGGTCCCTCTATGAGTGCACATGTTGGGTCCCTCTATGATTGCGGAAACCAAATTGTTTCTCGGTAAAAAGATGATTGTATTCCATGTAATAATTTAGTCTATTGGCAATAATCTTCTCAAGAACTTTACCTGTGACCTCTAATAACGAAATAGGTCTATAATTATCAGGTTTATGGACATCTTTATTTGGTTTTGGAATAAAAATCATCTTCGCTGTTTTAAGAGCAATTGGAAAATGTCCGGTGGCCAAAATGGCATTAAAGATGTTGACCAGAGTTTCTTTACAATTCCTAGGTAAGTATTTTACTTGCTTGACAGTTATTCCTGATAAACCCGGCGCTTTGTTCCTCATTTTACCTATAACTTGACTCAATTCTCTGAGGGAGATTGGTCGAGTGAGAGGATGATCCTCTTCAAGAGAAGATATATCAATCAGTGGGAGCGGTTGGAGATCATGTAGGTTGTCATCTCTCCATGTATTGACCTCTTGATAGTGGATATTATTGAATCTTCTAGTCGTATTGTGGGTGAGAATTTTCTCCACACCTCACCCATTAAATTAACTTGGTCTTGTGGATCTTCTAATTTTATGGTTATTTCTTCTTCATCTTCGTCAGTAAAAATGTATGTAAGGTAGTTAGCAGCCTTATGTTTAGCCCCTAAAAGCTGACGAATCTTGCTCCAAAACTTTTCCGGTTGACGTTTATACTGGTTTGCTTGTTGAACAAGATGTTTCCACAATTCGTTCTTATGTTGGGAAATCAAAGTAATTAGTTCTCTCCTCAACATCTGCAGGACAGCCCGAGTTGGCTGACTTGTGAGGAGATGCCTGTTACATTCAGTTTGATAATTCCTCATGCAGTCACGTATTTCGGAAGTAGGTTTATATTGCTGGTATATTTTTGATGTTGTTGTTTGACAAGTTGCATGTGTTGCCTCTAGTATTCGATCATGCAAAGAGTGTAATGCTTCATCGATTTTATCGAGAGGCTGGCCATCAAGTGAGATGGTATCGTCATGGCCCAGGTATTCTCTGAATGGGTCAAATCCCAGAGAGTTTAAGTTAATTTTGGAGGAGTGGGAATCCTAAACGGTGAGGCCTGCAGAGTGATGATAACTGGGATGTGATCGGAACCCACATCGCCACCAGGGGAGACCCTGCAGTGGTAGAGGTCACAATCTCTATTGGTCAAGACTATGTCAGGTGTCCCTGGTCGGTGGCCTACAAATGTCTTAAAAAAGGGACCTTGAAAGGAGAGGTGTCGTGCTGACATGATATTAAATAACTGCTTTCCTTTTAAGTCACCTCGTTGATTTCCGACTCCACAATTGAAAAGTGCAGGATGATGGGCATTAAAATCACCAGCTAGTAGAGTGGGAACATTTCTACTAAGTAACCCATGCAAAGGGATAGAGGCTATATATCCTCAATTGTAGGCAAATTACTAGAGTCAATTATAGCTGATATTATTAGAAGCCATCTAGATAACCATAATTTGATTAATGATACCCAGCATGGATTCACGAGGGGCCGTTCCTGCCTATCTAATTTATTAACCTTCTTCAGTAAAGCTTTTGAGGCTGTTGATCACGATAAAGAATTCGATATTGTTTATTTAGACTTTAGTAAGGCTTTTGATAGAGTACCACACCAGAGACTGTTAAAGAAAGTGGCAGCTCATGGCATTGGGGGAAAAGTGCTGTCATGGATCGAGTCATGGCTCACCAATAGGAAGCAGAGAGTGTGCATAAATGGGGTTAAATCCGAATGGGGACTTGTAACAAGTGGTGTTCCACAGGGATCAGTCTTAGGCCCATTGTTATTTATAATATATATCAATGACCTTGATGAGGGAATTACTAGTGATATGAGCAAATTCGCCGACGACACGAAGATAGGTAGGATAATTGATTCAAACATAGATGTCATAGAACTTCAGGAAGATTTAGACAAACTTAATTCGTGGTCAGAAAAGTGGCAGATGCAGTTCAATGTAGATAAATGCAAGGTTCTGAAGCTCGGGAGTGTCCATAACCCAAGCACTTATAAGTTAAATAACGTAGAACTTAGCCATACAGATTGCGAGAAGGACTTGGGGGTGATGGTAAGCAGCAACCTTAAACCAAGACAGCAATGCCTAAGCGTACGTAATAAGGCAAATAGATTACTGGGATTTATATCAAGAAGTGTTAGCAACAGAAGTCCAGAGGTTATATTACAGCTTTATACATCATTAGTAAGGCCTCACCTAGATTACGCAGCTCAGTTCTGGTCTCCATATTACAGAATGGACATAAATTCGTTAGAAAACATTCAGCGTAGAATGACTAAATTAATACATAGCATTAGAAATCTTCCTTACGAAGAAAGATTGAAGACCCTAAAATTACATTCACTTGTAAGACGTAGAATGAGGGAGACATGATCGAGGTATACAAGTGGAAAATGGGTATTAACAAAGGGGATATAAATAAGGTCTTGAGGATATCTCTCCAAGAGAGAACCCGCAATAATGGATTCAAGTTAGATAAGTTTAGATTTAGAAAGGATATAGGAAAGTATTGGTTTGGAAATAGGGTAGTTGATGAGTGGAACAGTCTGCCTAGTAGGGTTATTGAAGCTAGGACCTTGGGTAGTTTCAAATTTAGGTTGGATAAATTCATGAGTGAGAGGGGTTGGATTTGAGTGGGACTCGCGCATGAGTGGGTAGAATTGTCAAAGCTTATTTCTTGGGTAGCATTGAAAATTGGGTTGAGCAAATATTCTGTTAGTGGGACGGATTGTGAAGGACCTGCCTAGTATGGGCCAACAGGCCTGCTGCAGTGTTCCTCCTTTCTTATGTTCTTATGTTCTTATGACTGCCGAGGAGGGAAATAGGCAGTTGCAACTATTAACTGGCCATATGAGGTAGTTAGTTCCACAGCAAGAATGTTGTCCTCATCAAAATGAATGGGACGAAAGACATGCCCTATTTTAACTAGGATGGCCACTCCACTGAAGGGCCCTCTCGATTTCTCTATAGTATAATACCCACGTAACTTAATATGTTGGTCTTCCCTTGCAGCTGTCTCATTAAGGAGAATGATATCAGGGTTATGGTTACATAATTCAACCTCAAGGAGGAAACGGTTATTAAAGAAATGTTTTATATTAACTTGAACAATTTTTATTCCCATTATTGCTTCTTGTTCGCATGATTTTGGAATCTTTTAGATACGGCTCCAGTACTACGAGTGCTTCGTCTTTCCCTGCCCATACTCTCCTACTTGATTCATCAGAGAAAGAAGAGTAGTTTTGAGTAGTTTGTTGCGTTCCGATCACGTCTACGTCTTCACTGCAATTGGAGACATCTAAAGAATCATTAGAGTCTTCTGATTGAAGAGGTGTGGTACATCCATGTACTGGCCTCAAAGATTCTCCCAGAGGGGGAGACATTGGTTGCTCCAAATGAGAGTTCGTCCAATCCATAGAACTATTACGTGAAGGCATTTGTATAAGAGGGTCAGCTTCAATAGCGGTATTTTGAGCACCAATGTCTGGTGCAGGTTCATTGGTAGTTAATACTGGAGCACCTGGCGTAGAAACAGGTTCTGTCAATACATTAGTAGTGGAAGTAAAGGAAGGTTGCTCATGTATGGGAGTTGTGGTGGGCACATACTTCCTATCTTGAGGAGGTTGATCCATAATCAACTGTACATTCTTTGGAATATTTATGGGAGCAAACCCATTAGCCACTAACAAGTCATTGAAGATGGAGGAACAGAGTTTAACATTGTTTCCAGCAACTTCCTTGGCCAGCATGAACAGAAGAGGACCCCTCTGCCTCAGAGGATCCAGGAGATTTAGGTAGTGGTGCTGACTCTGGTACTTGAGACACAATAGGGGAAGAATGGGGCGCTGCAGGAGGGCAGTAGTCCAAACATTGGAACTGGCAGAGGTGGCTGGAGGAGGCCCACCATATCCAGGGAGGTTTGGAAATGATGCTTGAGACATTGTTGGAGGTGCTTGAGTTGTGGGTTTTGCAGAAGTTGCCTGTTTCTTGGCCTCTAGAATTTTCTGAATAGCATCTTTCCTAGCAGGACAGTTTGGGGAAACAGCATGATGTTTCCCGTGGCAAATGACACACTTGGGGTTATTTTTATTATCACAAACTTTGAAAAGATGCTCACCCGAGCATATACTGCAAACAGGTGTTTGTTTGCTACATTTATTTGAAGTATGTCCAAACTCATAGCATTTAAAACATTGCATAACATGGACATATCTCTCCAGAGATATTTGATCAGGAGGGCATCTGGTACCAGAGTATTTAAATCCATGTTGACACAAGAATTTAGCTTCATCTGGAGTTTGCAGGATCAATTTAAGTGAGAAGCGATTGCTGGAAGGCTGCGAAAATTTGTATGCCTTAAGCACTGTAATTTCTGGGTTATCGGTGTTTAGGTCAGCAATAAGTTGTTCAGGAGAGCATTCCCTCAAAAAACTACTTATCCTTGCAACAAAGACAGTCCTTTGAGCCTGATAACTCTCAGGAGGAATGGGGATAACTCCCAGAGTCTGTAATTTCTCAAGAACATCAGGTTTAAGCAATTGAAGTAATTCTTCCTCAGAAGAGAGGAGCAGAACTGCACCAGAGCTGGTCTTAAAAAGATCAACCGGTGCAACAGTGGAATTGGAGCAAATGCATTGCAGAATTTCCCTATTAGATTTCAGGTTGTCTGGAACCCGTATCCGTACTCGTATGCGTGTCATGATGCCTGGGAAGGTACATCAGACACCTCAACATTACCTTAAAAAAGTAAAACTTTCCTGCGAGTAAGACCTAGAGACATCCTAAGTCGGCTGACTTATGAAGGTCAGCCCCTAACGATAGCCTACCCTCGAGCAGTGAGGGGGACAGCCTACCCTCGAGCAGTGAGGGGGACAGCCTACCCTCGAGCAGTGAGGGGGACAGCCTACCCTCGAGCAGTGAGGGGGACAGCCTACCCTCGAGCAGTGAGGGGGACAGGGCCCAAGACAGAGATCGACCGGATTTTAAAAAACCACACGGGCTACGGGATGGTCAAAATGTCTTGTGTTAACTCGCCAAAGGCGAAGTTGCCGAAAAAGAAGAAGATAGGAAAGTCAGAAGGATAGCAGTGTAAAAAGTGTGTGTGTATGGGCCAGTGTAAATGTTCAGGTGGGGTAAGGATGGGGGAGGATGGGGGGATGGGAAGAGAGGGGGGAACAAGCAAGCTTATCACCGCCTTACCCTCTTGAAGGGATGGGGCTCGAAGTGACAGCAAGCAAGTTTTCCTCTCAGCTCTGGTCGAGAATTACTCAGGATAACCCAAAAACTTGGGAATCAGTGTTCAGAGCAGGAGCGCAGACGACGACGACCTCTCTCGACGGCGGCAGCGTGGAGACCCTATCTATATCCACTCACACATATATTTGTAAACTTTAGATTTTTTCGTCAGTGGTTCTCAATATGTGGGTCGCGGACCCCCTGTGAGAGACGTAAGTTTCTAATGTGATTGAATATCGTTATTGAAGATTGTAAGCCAATGTGAAGAAGCAATCACGAATTATCGCACGGGCACTAATACTCCACTTTATTCGTTAAAAATGAAAAATTGACGCCTACACAGCCTAAAACCAGTGTGGACCATCCACTAACCAGTGTGGACCATCCACTAACAAGTGCGGACCATCCACTAACCAGTGTGGACCATCCACTAACCAGTGCGGACCATCCACTAACCAGTGCGGACCATCCACTAACCAGTGCGGACCATCCACTAACCAGTGCGGACCATCCACTAACCAGTGCGGACCATCCACTAACCAGTGCGGACCATCCACTAACCAGTGCGGACCATCCACTAACCAGTGCGGACCATCCACTAACCAGTGCGGACCATCCACTCATTAAGGTACGGCAGGTTAAAAAAATTAAAACAAATACGAAAAGTTACATCCAAGTTATCTTACAGAAACCAGCATCAGAAAATGCAATACTGCAAAGTTGAAGTCGCTCGGAAGTTGCATTTTCATATGATCGGGGTTGAAGGTTTGAAGCCTACCGGATGAGACATTCACAGATTATATTAATTATCGTATGATAACTATTGTCTTAATTATTCAAAATTCTTACAATTTTGTTTTCATGGGGGTGTGACTGATGAGTAAACTTAGACTTTGGCACCGAAGTGGATAGTTTCGAGCACAGGTGACATCCATCCCTGGACGGTGGCAGCTCAGGAGAATGTGGATACACAATAGGAAGAGAAACTAGAACAGAGAGGGAGGAGAGAGGAAAAGAGAAAGGTAAGAAAAAGACTTCTTATAAGACAAGAGTGCAAACACTCTCACGAGGCAACACGTGGGGTTGCAGGTAGCTGCAGGAGGCAACACGTGGGGTTGCAAGTAGCTGCAGGAGGCAACACGTGGGGTTGCAGGTAGCTGCAGGAGGCAACAAGGGGGGTTGCAGGTAGCTGCAGGAGGCAACACGTGGGGTTGCAAGTAGCTGCAGGAGGCAACACGTGGGGTTGCAGGAAGCTGCAGAAAGTTGCTATTAGTGATGACTCGCTCTTGACCGATATAATATCACCTTAAAACGAAGAGAAAAGCCTCACATTCACACACACACACACACAGTGGTTGGGTGACTTACAAACACGACGTGTTTAACACAAAACCACCACAGCTGACGTCGTGTGCGTCTAGTCACTGAGGCAACTAGACGTGTTGTAGATGAATGGTTCAGAGAACCGACAAGTTGATAAATTAGACACATATGCAACACTTGGGTATATTTATTGAGGAAACGTTTCGCCACACAGTGGCTTCATCAGTCCAATACAAAGAAGAAAGTAGTAATAAGAGGAGGAGTTTGAGGTAATCAGTCCCTCGGCCTGAAGTCGATGTGTTCAGTCCATCAATCTTAAAGTAAATACAGCATAAGGCAAATAGAAGTTGCTTATATACTGTAGACAGGTGAGATGAAGCAGGAGGAGGCGGGGTCATAGTGGTATCATCCACTAGTCGAAGTAGGTCCTTGTCCAAAGGTTTGGACAAGTGTTGAAGAATCCGTTTGTATCAAGATCCCAAGAAGTTGCTGTGTCAGACAGGATGTAGATGAATGGTTCAGAGAACCGACAAGTTGAAGGGTCAGCATGGTAGCGTGAAGGGTCAGCATGGTAGCGTGAAGGGTCAGCATAGTAGTGTGAAGGGTCAGCATAGTAGTGTGAAGAGTCAGCATGGTAGCGTGAAGGGTCAGCATAGTAGTGTGAAGAGTCAGCATGGAAGCGTGAAGGGTCAGCATGGTAAAGTGAAGGGTAAGCATGGTAGCGTGAAGGGTCAGCATGGAAGAGTGAAGAGTCAGCATGGAAGCGTGAAGGGTCAGCATGGAAGCGTGAAGGGTCAGCATGGTAGCGTGAAGGGTCAGCATGGTAGCGTGAAGGGTCAGCATAGTAGTGTGAAGGGTCAGCATAGTAGTGTGAAGGGTCAGCATGGAAGAGTGAAGAGTCAGCATGGAAGCGTGAAGGGTCAGCATGGTAGCGTGAAGGGTCAGCATGGTAGCGTGAAGGGTCAGCATGGTAGCGTGAAGGGTCAGCATGGTAAAGTGAAGGGTAAGCATGGTAGCGTGAAGGGTCAGCATGGAAGAGTGAAGAGTCAGCATGGAAGCGTGAAGGGTCAGCATGGTAGCGTGAAGGGTAAGCATGGTAGCGTGAAGGGTCAGCATAGTAGTGTGAAGAGTCAGCATGGAAGCGTGAAGGGTCAGCATGGTAGCGTGAAGGGTCAGCATGGTAGCGTGAAGGGTCAGCATGGAACGTGAAGGGTCAGCATGGAAGCGTGAAGGGTCAGCATGGAAGAGTGAAGGGTCAGCATGGAAGCGTGAAGGGTCAGCATGGAAGCGTGAAGGGTCAGCATGGAAGCGTGAAGGGTCAGCATGGAAGCGTGAAGGGTCAGCTGGAAGCGGAAAGGGTCAGCATGGAAGCGTGAAGAGTCAGCATGGAAGCGTGAAGAGTCAGCATGGAAGCGTGAAGGGTCAGCATGGAAGCGTGAAGGGTCAGCATGGAAGCGTGAAGGGTCAGCATGGAAGCGTGAAGGGTCAGCTGGAAGCGGAAAGGGTCAGCATGGAAGCGTGAAGAGTCAGCATGGAAGCGTGAAGAGTCAGCATGGAAGCGTGAAGGGTCAGCATGGAAGCGTGAAGGGTCAGCATGGTAGCGTGAAGGGTCAGCATGGAAGCGTGAAGGGTCAGCTTGGAAGCGTGAAGGGTCAGCATGGAAGCGTGAAGGGTCAGCTTGGAAGCGGAAAGGGTCAACATGGAAGCGTGAAGGGTCAGCATGGAAGCGTGAAGGGTCAGCATGGTAGCGTGAGGGGTCAGCTGGAAGCGGAAAGGGTCGGCATGAAAGCGTGAAGAGTCATCATGGTAGCGGGAGGGGTTAGCTGCGTAGCGCGTCACAATACAAACATGCGTAACAGGTTCTGATTATATTAGATCTATTATACCAGGTGTATTATAGCAAGTGTATTATACGAGGTGTTTGAATACAGCAGGTCGTTATCCACCACTACACCTGATAACAACATTACCCACTACTGTAGTAAGTAATATTAAATAAATTTAAACTAACCAACTCTACACAGAGCAGAATTTAGCTAAAAAAAAAAAAACGCTAGTTTAAGTTATGTTAGGTGAGGTTTCTAAGTCACATGTGGTCCAAAAATAAAATATTTTATGTCATTGTCAATGAACAAAATATATCTATCAATCTTTAAAAAAAAAATTGGGGGAAAGTCCATTTTTTTAAGGCTATTGAAGAGAGTACTGAAGACACCACGAGCGAGGCTCTGTGTCTGTAGCTACAAAATATATAACTGCAAATAGGTAATTACAAGTATGCAGGAAACCACGACGGTAACAGCATCGTAAGTGAATATTCCAGCTGGGGTAAATGATGCACATTTACCGTTTAATGAGGTGGTCGCTAATTAACATTTGCCTCTTCCGACTAAGAAATAATAATAATTAGCAATAAACGAGGTGCAGCAACATCACTGCCGTTTTGATAATCCCGAGATAAGTGAACTATGGATAATTTGTATTAGTTTCCCTGGAGAGAATTACCATTAACGTAATTAAGTCTCATTAACGTAGTCTTATGGAACTTTTTCCTTTAATAAATTAATGAACTTCACTAAAGTTCTGACGAAAGTTCACTGTAATTTAAAAGAGCATTTCGAGAGGAAGCTGGACCTCTAACCCTTCCAAGTGCCAGGTTAGCCAGGCTGTCATGACTGTAAAAAACCGTGGCACTGGTAGCAACAGCATAGCTGATCAAACAGCCAACAAGGAAGCCTGGCTTCAGAATGGGCTGCGAGGGCACAACCCTCGAAACCTGTCACAGGTATGTCACAAGTACAATATGTCAGTATTAAAAGATGCACAGCTCTGTGTATTTACACAGACAGAAGGCTCAGGGTATATAAAATGACAGATACTCATTGGTTTTATATATATATATATATATATATATATATATATATATATATATATATATATATATATATATATATATATCATCATCATCATCATATTAACACTACATCAGCTACACTGCCACCATCAGTAGTATTATCAACACAACATAAATAAATTTTGACACCACCTGCCATGCCATCAGTTGACAGTACCTCCAGTGACACCAAGTACCAGCGTCAGCAACCACAACTACCACCACCCGGTACCATATCTACGATAAGTTTCATCAAACACCTTAACTACTGGGAACGCCTGGAAGCACTTGACTTGTACTCACTGGAGCGCAGGCGAGAGAGATATATCATGATCTACACCTGGAAGATTCTGGAGGGACTGGTTCCTAATCTACACGCAGAAATCACTCCCTACGGAAGCAAAAGCACTGCAACATACCCCCAGTGAAAAGTAGGGGCGCCACTGGTGCACTAAGAGAAAACGCAATAAGCGTCCGGGGCCCAAGACTGTTCAACAGCCTCCCACCAGCCATAAGGGGCATTACCAGTAGACCCCTGGATGCCTTCAAGAGGAAGCTGGACAGATACCTAAAGTCGGTGCCGGATCAGCCAGGCTGTGGTTCGTACGTTGGACTACGTGCGGCCAGCAGTAACAGCCTGGTTGATCAGGCCCTGATCCACCGGGAGGCCTGGTCGTGGACCGGGCCGCGGGGACGTTGATCCCCGGAATGCCCTCCAGGTAGACTCCAGGTAGACCACTACCACCACCATCACGGTCACCTTCGTTGCTGTTCTCGACCACAACAACAATCACCGCCACCTACACTGCCAAGGTTGCCTTCCTCCTGGCACAGGCTCACACGATCTTAAAATTGTTTTTTCGTTTCAGATACTAACGAACGTGGTGAATATTTCTGAGCAATTTGATTCTGTTAAATTGACAGTAAAAATTGAAAGGAAATCGTGGTTCGGATGGCTCGCGCGCGCGCATATACACACACACACACATACACATACACACACACACACACACACAATACAGGAGCTGTGACTCGACCCCTGCAACCACAACTAGATGAGTACACACACACACTCACAAGGTGGACAGAGACAGGATGTTCCAAAGATGGGACACAGAAATAAGGGGTCACAATTGGAAGTGGAATAGTCTGGCAAGTGACGTAGTGAAGGCAGCAACCCTACATAGTTTTAAGATGAGGTATGATAAAGCTCATGGAGCAGGGAGAGAGAGGACCTAGTAGCGATCAGTGAAGAGGCGGGGCCAGGAGCTATGTCTCGACCCCTACAACCACAAGCTTGTGAGTACAAATAGGTGAGTAAACACACAGGATCCCAGTCAAGGGGACACAGGATCCCAGTCAAGGGGACACAGGATCCCAGTCAAGGGGACACAGGATCCCAGTCAAATGGACACAGGATCCCAGTCAAGGGGACACAGGATCCCAGTCAAGGGGACACAGGATCCCAGTCAAATGGACACAGGATCCCAGTCAAGGGGACACAGGATCCCAGTCAAGGGGACACAGGATCCCAGTCAAGGGGACACAGGATCCCAGTCAAGGGGACACAGGATCCCAGTCAAGGGGACTCCAGGCAATACAAACACTCCATGATATTAACATCATGGTTTCAAGCTATTTCATTCTATCCTCTACGTTCTGACCTCACAAGCTATGCTGATTGTCATCTATCTCTATCTCTGTATATACCCGTTTGTCTTTGCGTGGTACATTGATATAAAAATCGCTTGTGAGGTCAGAACATACATGTGGGCATACCCAGGCCCACTGGTGTGCCCGGGCTGGGAAGAAATGCAGCTTGTAAACATGGCTGCTCAGCTTTTGAGGCATTCTTAGCCGAGTGGTCTAGAAATTCACTTGGGAACCTTGCCAGCCTTCCCCGTTTGTTTCTGCTTGGTGCACTGATATATATATATATATATATATATATATATATATATATATATATATATATATATATATATATATATATATATATATATATATATATATATGTATGTATATACATATATTGTACTGACCCGTCATTGTGAGCGAGAACCACATGACGCCTTTACCCACAGAACCACCCAATCCTACAAGAACCAAGCACAGCACAGAGCTGTGTGTTTTACCTTGGTCCGAGCAGTGTTGTTATTGATCAATACCACTCGTTCGTGGTTACAATAATATATAAATGCTGCTCGTAGGCTAGTACACCACACAGGGATGAGAATGAAATTAGCTTGAAAGCTCCCACACCTCCGTATGTCCTCGGACCAAGGTAAAACACACAGCTCTGTGCTGTGTGCTTGGTTCTTGTAGGATTGGATGGACCTGTGGGTAAAGGCGTCATGTGATATATATACACTAAGCGCTTTCAGGATATATCTGCCTTCACTATTCAAGATGGACTGGTCAACTATATATCTCGTCCCTTTTTTGGCATGTATAACGAAGAGTCGTCGTTCCATCGCCTGATGTATTAGTTGATTTACAACTTGGAAGGAATTGAAGCATACGTGGACCACTTAGCGGTTTATAATGATGACTGGGACGAGTGCCACGCGCGCCTGGTGCCCACTACAATTTCACGGTAAAATGTGATTTTTTACCTGAGATGACATATCTGGGTTTTTTTTTTCATGGGTCAGAATGAGGATGTTTCCGCTGGTGATACGGCTCTTCCTATAATAGGTGAGTCTATTTTTTGGTTATAAAAACGCTACACTGTGTGGGGGCAGAAGCTCACTTCCTCTCACACTCTGTGAGAGAGAGGGTCTCTCCCTCTCACTGTGTGTGAGAGAGGTCTCTCCCTCTCACAGTGTGTGAGAGAGGTCTCTCCCTCTCACTGTGTGAGAGAGGTATCTCCCTCTCACAGTGTGTGAGAGAGGTCTCTCCCTCTCACAGTGTGTGAGAGAGGTCTCTCCCTCTCACTGTGTGAGAGAGAAGGTCTCTTTCACACTGTGTGGTGGGAAACTCGTCGGTAATTTCCCCACAGAGTCGCCGCTGTGACCATTAAGCCTAATTATAATTATTTCAAG
Source organism: Cherax destructor (assembly GCA_009830355.1). Lineage (NCBI taxonomy): Eukaryota > Metazoa > Arthropoda > Malacostraca > Decapoda > Parastacidae > Cherax > Cherax destructor. The sequence continues at coordinate 20,206 of WNWK01000062.1, read as the reverse complement.
TTATACGAACAAGCACACTACTTTTATTTATTTTCCTTCTTCTCTCTCTCTCTCTCTCTCTCTCTCTCTCTCTCTCTCTCTCTCTCTCTCACACCAAGAATTAAGAGTATACAGGAAGTCTGTAATTAAAGATGTATATGCGTCTCTTAAGAAGTAACTCTCACAAAGTTAAAATAAATTCTGCGTGAAAACACAACCAGTGCAAAACGTAATATTCTTAACACCGTCAAAGTTGTGCTATATTTAATTTACCTTAAACCTGTGAATTAAATAAACCGCGCAGGGAGGTACTACCGTCCTGCCAAGTGAGTGTAAAACGGAAGCCTGTATGTAATTGTTTTACATGATGGTAGGATTGCTGGTGTCTTTTTTCTGTCTCATAAACATGCAAGATTTCAGGTAGGCTCAATAAAATAATAATAACAACAACAATAATATCCCGCAGAGCATTTTGTGCGTCGTGTTCATATCCCTTCTCTCTTTTGTTTTCTACTTGACAGAAGTTCTGGCTCTCTCATTGTGTGCGTGTGTGTATACTGAGAGAGAAAAACAGATTGAGAGAGAGAGAGAGAGAGAACAAAATAGACTGCTCCATTCTGTGTAGCAATCGAGTTTATACAGCTTCACACACTCCCTGGCGAGCCCTATCTTGGCTTCTCACACCTTTCTTGAAACCTCCGTCGTAAACACCACGTCCAAACGTGGACTCCGTAACACATCCTCAACGAGGACCTCACTTGCAGGAGAGGACCCCCATCATGCAGAAAAGGACTCCGTTATGCAGCAAAGGACGCAATCATTCAAGAGAGGACCCCATCATTCAAGAGGACCCCATCATTCAGGAGAGGACCCCATCATTCTAGAGAGACCACGTCTTTCAGGAGAGGACCCCATCATTCAAGAGAGGACCCCATCATTCAAGAGGACCCCATCATTCAAGAGAGGATCCCATCATTCTAGAGAGACCACGTCATTCAGGAGAGGACCCCATCATTCAGGAGAGGACTCCATCATTCAGAATTGAATACTCCAATATATGCTGCTAGTGTAAAGAAAACTGACACGTGTCACTGACATGAGATGACTCGTTCAAGAGTGCCTGGCACTACAACGAGGCTACGCAAGACTGTGTGTGTCCAAGGGTATGTGAAGGTCTGGTAGCCAATTGTCCTATAAAGTCTGCAGTCACGTGACTTGAGCAACTGTGTCGGCCATGTTGGCTGTTATTTAACAGCCATCGGATATGATGCAGCTAGAAAGTGTGGGGACAAATATGACACAAAGACGCATTTTGATCACCCATCACACAAGTCTTCTGACAGAAGAAATCACTTAAATAGGAGGAGGATGAAGGCATAATGATGAAATTGGTATACACATACGCAGCAGTTGCGTATCTTTATTGTTGAATCGTATCGCCTACGCTGTAGGCTTCTTCAGTCAAATACAGAGAAGAACATATTGGAGACTGCAGGTTTAGTAGCGAGGAAAAGATGTGATAAGTCCATCAACCTTGGAGAAATAGCTTTCGAGGTGTTAGTCTCTCAGCCTGGAGGAGTGTTCAGCACCATAGTCTGGAACACTGCAAAGTTGAAGGTGAGGCGTGGGAAGTCTGGAAGATATTGCAGGAGGCGAGGTTCACTAGATAAAGCCAGAAGGCAAGAATTGAGGAACACTGCAATAAGCCTACTGCCCCATGCTAAATAGGTCCCTCTCGAATTCAACCTTCCTCACTCATAACTCATAACCAAGATACCGCTGTGCTGTGTCAGGTATACTGATGAAAATGGTATACATTATTGACAAGTAAATGAAAACCCGATTATCCGCCTTGGTGCAAGAGGAAATTATGTTGACAGATATAGGAGAGAGCAACTGCTTAACAAACACAGGACAGTTATTGAGTTAATTAGGTCAAAGTTAGAGAGCTTAATCATATGCAGGATTTTGTCTAGAAGTGGAGTGGGCAATGAATAAAAATTTATGACAATTGGTGTAAATTGTTGATTAGACAAGTATTGCAAAAAAAATGCAATTCCATTCATTGACAACTGGGATAATTTATATGGCAAAGATACGTAAGCAAGGGATACGGTACATCTTTCCACTAAGGTCAGAACTGGGACCTTTGTTATTCACAATTTACACGAAAAACAAAAGTGAGAGAATAAATCAAAATATAAGCAAGTTTGACAGTGATGCTATAATGGGCTGTATAATAATCTCTGATGAGGGAGTTAGGAAGATATAGGACGATCTGGATAGGTTGATGTTGTGGTCGGGGAAGTAATAGACGAAGTTCAATGCAGATAAATGTAAGATTCAAACCCATGGGAAAGAATAACCATGGCACTTATCCTCCATTGCCTTTGCTTTAGATTTATAAGTGTTTGCAACATAGTTAATCGAATTCTTGATTTTATATTACAAATTATAAAAAAAATAGAAGTCAATATATTATAATTTATCTTTATATATTTTTTGGAAAGACCTCATTTAGATTACGCTGCTCAGTTCTGGTCTCCCTCTTACACAAAGAACACATAATGGTCAAGGGCTAAGGGACTGATAACCTCTTCACTTCATCTGTCGTCTCTAGTGTTTATTCTCTGTATTGGATTGAGAAAAACCACTGACTGTCGAAACGTCTCTTGTCCATCACCGAATTGTGCTGGCGGGATCCAAGATTCTGTTTGTGTGTGTTTGTGTGTGTGTGTGTGTGTTCTCACCCACCTATATATGGTTGCAGGGGTTGAGTGCTCTCCAAGCATGATGGAGCCCCAGGTGTCAGGCAGAATCACGTAACGTAGACAGTGTCACCTTAGCCACAAAAGTCTGTGGAACTTTTGACTCCAGTGTTTGGGTGTGTCGGTTGAAGCGCCCACTCCAGCTACAGATGTGCTTGTGGATGTAGTCAGAGCTGTGCTCAGAGTTGCGGTCTAGGCTGTACCCATGGCTGTAATCAAGTCCATTCTCGTGATGGTGCTAATAGCTATACTTAAGAATGTTCTCGTGATCAAACGGATGTTTGCCCTTCATGGCTGTACTCATGACAGTACGAATGGGTGTACTATACGTTGCGCTCAAGACAGTATTCATGGCAGTACTAAATGTTGCAAGAATGACTGTAATCATAGCAGTACTCATGGCAGTACTGAAGGTTGCACTAAAGGCTGTATTCAGGGCTGCATTCAGAGATACACTCATAGATGTACTCACGGATGTACTCAGCCTCACGTTTAGATAAGCTCCTGGATACATATCGGATCGAACCCCGTTGAATGAGTCACTAATAAAACTAACTCGAAATCCAGCGATTTCACTTTGAACATTCGTGATCCGAAAATTCGGTCTCCGAATTTTCCGAACAAAAACAAATGCTTAGGAAAGACAACAAGGTACTAGTGTGGTTGTCGAGAGTCGTGACAGTGACTAGCAGTAACCTCTCCAGCAGCGAGAAGCATTTATCCTCGTTGGGGGAATACCACTTATAGCCCACTTTGTGTAGTCTAGCGCTGGGCTGTCAGTTCGAGGAACCCCTGGATCGCGCCTCGGCATAGTGATATAATAACATATAATACCATAAAATAACAAATAATAACATATAATAACAAATAATAACATGTAATATATTAAGATCATTTGCGAAGTTTTTTCTCCGGGTGAGTTTAATGAGGATATTCGATCTTCCAAACCTTCCCCTCCCCCCTCTTTCTTCCCTGCCATTATTTTTTCTCCCTCTCTCACACTATCATCTATCCTTACTTACCCCTCCCCTTCAAGTTGCTACCTTGATGCTGGTGAAGGTCTCTTGATTGGGGATACTCTCCCTAGGATCAAGCGTGATTATCTCCCAATCCCCAAGTATTGCTGTTATGCTAATGAATTTAACATTTGCCCATAAATAATAATAATAACGATTTCTGTTGTTGCGTGGACCGAGAAAGGTATCCATGAATTACATAAACCCAGTCCCCTGTACCCAATACATGTGACTGGAATAGTGCAGAGAGCGGCATAAGTTCGTAATGCCGTTAAATATTAACACTGACGACTTAAAGCGAATCAGAAGAGACATTCCTAAGTCATCATATGGAAACTAATATCCAAATTTCTTCCCTAATTCAAACAAGGGGGAAGATAAGTCTAGTTCCCTGGATCAAGAACCTCTCCCTAGCATCAAGAAAACACATTACTGCACCATTTTGAGACTGAAAGTGACCAAATAGCATCAATACTCCATTAAGAATACCAAAACCTTCCTCCAGAATACACCAATGTTGATAAAGAGGCTCAGAGGAGACTCTCTACAGTTATTATATGGAAACAAGATATAGATGAGACCTGTGTAACACTGCCTCTGGACGGCGCTCACACATGTAAACAATTCCTTAAATCTTGCCCTGGATAAAGTACAGAAGCATTGAAATTTTAAGGCCGATCGAATGAGGCTTTCTCGAATAATATACGAAAATTTTGGAGATAGAAAAGGAAACGTTGCTGAGAAAACTTCGAAAATAGGAAAAATCTTCCCTCGTTAAATTTAAAAAAGTAATAAAAAGCTATTTTTTTTTCTCATTTTTTTTTCTTATTTATATTCAGTGTAAAATTCTCTACAATCCTGTAAGGAAAATTACTTGATTTTTTGTTTTTAAGAAAATCCATTTTAATAAAACTTGATAAAAAAAAGATAAAAATTGGCACCCATGTAGCTCAAAATTAATAAAAAAATACTTCAGATCAAGATACACCAGCATTTAGGGGTTGAAGCCTATCAGAAGAGACATTCTCTAGTTAAGACGTGGAAATATTTTACTTAACAAAACAGCCAAATTTAAATTTACAACAGATCAAAATGGTTGCCAAACTTTGTTTTACTACAACCTGACGACGGTGAAACTTTGTTTTACTACAACCTGACGACAGTGAAACTTTGTTTTACTACAACCTGACGACGGTGAAACTTTGTTTTACTACAACCTGACGACGGTGAAACTTTGTTTTACTAGAACCTGACGACGGTGAAACTTTGTTTTACTACAACCTGACGACGGTGAAACTTTGTTTTACTACAACCTGACGACGGTGAAACTTTGTTTTACTACAACCTGACGACGGTGAAACTTTGTTTTACTACAACCTGACGACGGTGAAACTTTGTTTTACTACAACCTGACGACGGTGAAACTTTGTTTTACTACAACCTGACGACGGTGAAACTTTGTTTTACTACAACCTGACGACGGTGAAACTTCGAAGCCGATTAAAAAAAAAAGTATTTTCCAGTAATTAACTTGGTTCCAACGATTCATTTTTTTTTTTAATTTCAGTAAATTTTAAGTTCCCATCTACTCAGACTATAGAGCTGGAGTATCAGTCTTCTTGTAGACTGAATCTTATTATCAAGTCGACCAGAAGTATTCTTTAGTTAACGAATGTAAATGAATATCACTCTTTATTCAATAAGACTGGTACATTGGGACTTATGATACCCAGTAGCAGCGCGAGCCTTGAGTTCACGAAACCTGTCCAGTGGTGAAAATTTGAAGCCGATCTGATGAGGCATTCTCCAGTTACGGCGCGGATTCCAACAATTCCTATTATTTTTTTAACTGTTTTCCTATATTGACAAATTTCCTCACATACCAACAAAACCTAATAGTTACTATCCTGGCCCTAAGATGCATCAACCATTAAATATTAAGGCCATTCAGAAGAGGCAAACAGAAATTTATTTAACGTGGTTTAACTAATGCATCTGTTAACTCATATGTCACTCTCCGTCTATGGTTGAATTATAAGTTATTATCCCGAGCCATTCTAGGATGCTGGGTATGGGATGAACTCCTTCGGTCACTGGGCAGATGTACATACCAAGCGGTCCAGAAACCTGAGCCTCGCTGCGGTACACAAACCTACAAAATTTAAGCCTGATTTTATGATTCGTTCTCAAGTTATGAGTGGGAAAAAAAAGTTAGAGGACAAAAAAAAGGTGATAAGAGTAAAATTCTGAAATCCTCTTAAAGGTCATCTTTTTAGAGATACATAATAATAATAATAATAATAATTTAATAATAATAATAATAATAATAATAATAATAATAATAATAATAAGAAGAAGAAGAAGAAGAAGAAGAAGAAGAAGAAGAAGAAGAAGAAGAAGAAGAAGAAGAAGAAGAAGAAGAAGAAGAAGAAGAAGAAGAAGAAGAAGAAGAAGAAGAAGAAGAAGAAGAAGAAGAAGAAGAAAAAGAAGAAGAAAAATTATAATAATAATAATAATAATAATAATAATCTCACACACCTTTATCCTCACCCTTCACCCTCACATTGTCACCTCTCCTTCCCACACAGACCATCATCATTTTACAAAGATATAATGCTCATTACGGCTCTCTAATGATGACGCGCCACAGTATCGATGCTTGATGGTCAGATCACATCCATGACTCGTGTCAGGGAGAAGATGAAATTCGATTTTTTTTTTAAATTTGGGAGATTTATGTTGTATTTTATACAATAGTGTCTTACCAAACATCCTTGTTCGGGCGCATCAGCCTGGCTAGGCAGTGTCCATGAAGTTTATTTAGGCACAGGTACACGTAAGTACAGTTATCATACATAGTGTAAATTACCTAGGATAACCAACAAAAAAAGTCAAAGTGGCTTATTGCCATTAGAGTCCTTGATATTTCCACTGATTGAAAGAGGCGTTCATTTTGCCTATCAGACTTTCTTCCATCAGTAATACGGTTTCAGTAAAAAAAAAAAAGTGAGAGAGATGATAAAATCCAAATAAAATTTCAATCAGTGCAAAATGGAAGAGAGGATTAGGCTGTGGACTTTCCCATCTCTTCAAAGTAATGACTAGTTGAACGTCGCGGCCCACGAGGAGAGAAAGTTACTATATAAGAAACCGTTGAAGGTAATAGTGAATCAGAGTGTATGTGAGTGTGAGCTGAGGAAGCACCGACCACCACCACCGCACCTTCTATTACACTTACTATCGCCGGCTTCGACTAACTCGTAATTACTGCCGTCGGCTACAGATGCTGTTTCTGCCACATTTATTGTCGTTGGCCTCTGCTCCCATAATCACATTTGCTGTAGTCAGCTGCTGCTGCTGTTTTTTGCTACAGTTATTGTCGTCGACTGCTGCTGTTACTTCTGCAACAGTTATAGTTATTGGTTGCTGCTGCCTTCGTCATAATTGTCGTTGGTTTCTACTGTCGTCGACTGCTGCTACATCTTCTTGAATATTATTGGCTGTTGTTCCGTCTACGAGAACTGTCGCCAGCTGCCTATGCTTCTGACACTGTCAGTAAAATCATCAACCTCTTCTCTTTCACTGATATATCTCTACACTTAGTGAAAGACAGAGTGAGCTAAACAAAAGTCAGATACTAAACTGCAAAAGATTCCGACTAGATAGTTTGCATGGTGATTGGCCACGACGTCGATGGTAATGACCCTGGTAGTTGAAATACCATAACTAGGAAGATAATGATGATAAAGAGGATCCAGTACTAAAAGCATCGATCCATCTTTATAATGAACCTCACCAGAATAACTTAAAACTCCCCGAAGAACGTCTTAGAAGATCTTCAAAACATCGTTGGGAAACCCCAAAATGCACATCTCTCTAGTGGTTGAAAAAATGGCGTCTTAGGATATGCGCTGGTTACAGCTTCTGGGTCTTCACTCACCACAATAACTCCCCCGTAGATATCTGTGTGATCCATGCTAGTTTGGCGCTTGTTTCTGGATATAGCAATAGTTCCACTATGAGGAAGATGCAGGTTTCGTTAATGGTAAGTATCTCGTTTTGTCTTCGGATATTTTGATGCAGATGTGTGTTTGTGTGTGTGTGTGTGTGTGTGTGTGTGTACTCACCTATTTGTAGTCACCTGTTTGTGGTTGCACGGGTCAAGACTCAGCTCCTGGCCCCGCCTCTTCACTGACCGCTACTAGGTTCTCTCTCTTATATTATTGTAACCACGAACGAGTGGTATTGATATACTGCTTGATGAACTAGTACACCAAACAGGGAATAGAATGAAATTAGCTTAGAGGCGTCCATACCACCGGTGTTTCCGCTCACCATGAGATGGGCCAAAGCAGCATGGGTTCGGCGCCTGGCTACTGCAGTGTTGTTATTGATCAATACCACTCGTTCGTGGTTACAATAATATATGTATGTATATATATATATATATATATATATATATATATATATATATATATATATATATATATATATATATATCGCTTCCGCTATCCATTCTGGGAGCGACAAGGAAGAAAGACAGTAATGACTACTTGCTTCTTCCTTTATTTTTTTTTGTTTCTTACACTTTCGTTTGTAGTGATCTGGCCTACTGTCTCCTTCCTTTCTTTCTTCCTTCCTTCCTTCCTTCCTTCCTTCCTTCCTTCCTTCCTTCCTTCCTTCCTTCACACCCGCGGATAACAAGCGTAAATACGCTTCTTATTTCATTACATTTTTTTTTTTAAGATTGTAATCGGTGTCTTACGTCAGCTTCACAAGACTCCACCTCGGGGGAGACAGACAGACAGACAGAGATAGACAGACAAACAGACGAGGTAGACAAACAGACATACACTATTAATAACGTGAATCCTGACAAAGCAAGAAAATGATTGTTTTCCCAGCTTTTAACTTCCTCTTCCTTCTCTTCCTTTTCTTATACCCTTCCTTCTTCCCTTTCCTTTTCTTCCTTCCTTCCCTTCCCTTCCCTTCTCGTCTAATCTTCCATCCTTCCTCCGCCTCTTCCTTTCCTGTCCTACTTTTCCCATGAGTAACTTCCGTCCCTGGGGGTTTATTGCCTCACTTTATCAACGCCTCGTCCAGTCAATAAAAGCCACCTGCAGCTATTACACTAGACTTCCTTTGATGGTATAATTACGCAAATTCTACTATGTCACGTCCTCTTAAAAACCCTTCAAAATTCCAAAGAATAAAAATAATAGCAGTAATAGAATGGAATAATAATAATAATAATAATAATAATAATAATAATAATAATAATAATAATAATAATAATAATAATAATAATAATAATAATAATAATAATAATAATAATAATAATAATAATAATAATAATAGTAATAGAAATAAAAGTGTTAGTAATAGTGATAGTAGTAGTAGTATAAACAATAGTAATATTAGTAATAGCAGAAGTAATAGTATTTTTAATAGTTTTTCTTACCACACGGGTCGTCTCAAAACAAGGAAGTGTAAAAAAAAAACATTCACCATCATTCGTTCAGTAGCTGTCTTGCTACAAGTATACAGACATCACAGTTTGCATGACCCTCCGAACTATAACATCCCCACCCATCCTTCAGAGTGCAGGCACTGTACTTCCCACCTCCAGGACTCAAGTCCGGTTTCCCTGAATCCCTTCATAAATATTACAATGTTCGCACTCCAACTGCACGTCAAGTCTCTAAAACCGCTTGTCTCCACTAATCCCGATAGCAGAAGTAGTGCTAATGGTATTTATCGATAGCAACAGTAGGAGAGGTAATATTAGGCAATAGTAGCAGCAGTGGTATTAATAGTAGGAATAAACAGTTGTTGATAGTGGTTGTGGTAGTGAGGGTAATAATTGTGGTGGTAGTGGTGGCTAGGGGTGGTAGTTTGGGAGTTGATGGTGGTTGTGGTAGTGAGGGTGATAATTGTGGTGGTAGTTGTGGAGTAAATGGTGGTTGTGGTAGTGAGGGTGATAATCGTGGTGGTAGTGGTGGGTAGGAGTGGTAGTTGTGGAGTTAATGGTGGTTGGTGGCGTCGATAGTCGTGGTGATGATAGTGGTAGTGGGGTAGATGATGCTTGTGGCGGTAATGCTAATGGTGGTGGTGGTACTGGTAATGACAATGGTGGTGGTGGTACAGATATTAATAGTAAAGGTGCAATAGATAGTAATATTAGTGGTGGTATAAACAGTAATAGTATTGGTAGTTACGATAACAGTAGTGGCAGTTATGATGGTAATAGTTATGATGATAATTTCAGTAGCTGTTATGATGAAAGTAGTGATGGTAGTAGCGAGGTGATAGTTGCAGCAGCAGTAGTGATTGTAGTAATGGCGGTGATTGCAGTAGTTGTGGAGTTGACTATAGAGGTAATTGTAACAGTTATGAAGGTGATTGTAAAAGTAGTGTTGGTTGTAACAATAGTGTTGGTGATTGTAAAAGTAGTGGCAGTGATTGTAACAGTAGTGGCGGTGATTGTAACAGTAGTGGTGATAATTATAACAGTGGCGGTGATTGTAACAGTAGTGACGGTGATTGTAACAGTAGTGACGGTGATTGTAACAGTAGTGACGGTGATTGTAACAGTAGTGGCGGTGATTGTAACAGTAGTGGCGATGACTGTAACAATAGTGGCGGTGATTGTAACAGTAGTGGCGGTGATTGTAACAGTAGTGGCGGTGATTGTAACAGTAGTAACTGTGATTGTAACAGTAGTGGCGGTGATTGTAACAGTAGTGGCTGTGATTGTAACAGTAGTGGCGGTGATTGTAACAGTAGTGGCGGTGATTGTAACAGTAGTGGCGGTGATTGTAACAGTAGTGGCGATGACTGTAACAGTAGTGGCGGTGATTGTAACAGTAGTGGCGATGACTGTAACAGTAGTGGCGGTGATTGTAACAGTAGTGGCGGTGATTGTAACAGTAGTGGCGATGACTGTAACAGTAGTGGCGGTGATTGTAACAGTAGTGGAGGTGGTAGCGTTACTCTCACATTTTTCCTGGTACACACTCTCACTCTCTACGTCAGTGTTTGTTGTTTTTGTGACAAGAAAAAAAAACAAGCAAACATGCAAAACAAGTTCAGTACGGAGCTTCCATTTTGGCAGGAGGAAAAAAAAATATAGATTTGTTATGTTTTTTAAAGCTGGAGTAAGATGATTACCTTCAGAATTACACTCTATGAGCTTGGATTCCTTTCACTTGCATTTAGTTGGAGTTCTTGAAAATGGTTAACATATGTTTTGTAAGTGACGGGAATTGTGTGAGAGAGTGTCCAGTTACGTTATAATATACCCTTACTGTAGACGTGGGTGTCTTCATAGAGGAAGGAGAGAGAGGTAGAGTTCTGCTCTCTCTCTCTCTCTCTCTCTCTCTCTCTCTCTCTCTCTCTCTCCTCTAACCTTATTTACAAGCTAAGAGCTGCTACCTGCATTAGCTCATTTGAAAGCCTTTTTATTGTTAAAAGATATATAGATGGGAACAGGAAGAAGTTGTAGCCATCTGTGGGCCACCGATTTCATTTGGTCAACTGACTTTATTTTGTTGACGTCATTATGCTGTACGAACATGTTCTCTCTATCTCTCTCTCTCTCTCTCTCTCTCTCTCTCTCTCTCTCTCTCTCTCTCTCTCTCTCTCTCTCTCTCCCTCATATATCCATCACCAAACATCAACACACGTGGTTCAGGAGACTCGCCTCACCATCCCGTCTCACACATTAGCATATCAAACGGGCTTTAATACTGGTGGACGGCACTGCGTTGCCTCAGGACGGCGCTGCGTTGCCTCAGGACGGCGCTGCGTTGCCTCGGGACGGCGCTGCGTTGCCTCAGGACGGCGCTGCGTTGCCTCGGGACGGCGCTGCGTTGCCTCAGGACGGCGCTGCGTTGCCTCAGGACGTACGGAAACACCGCCAATGTCTTGAAGTTCCAGTCAGAGTTCTTCCATCATCGTTCTTCGGTATATTCTTTCTTTGTGTTTATTATTTTTTTTTCATTCGACTCTGTAATATGTTGTTCCTTCATGTTGCATTTCGCTGCACTTTGCCAGAGATGTAAATAATTGTTCGTAGATGTGATTATTTTTCTCCCTAACTCTGTTTTTGTTCTACAACTTCGGATTTTTCTCTTTCTCTCTAACATCTATATTCCCTCTACCCCTTTTTCTCCATTTTATATTTTTTCCAGCGACTCTCTCTCTCTCTCTCTCTCTCTCTCTCTCTCTCTCTCTCTCTCTCTCTCTCTCTCTCTCTCTCTCTCTCTCTCTCTCTCTCTCTCTCTCTCTCTCTCTCTCTCTCTCTCTCTCTCTCTCTCTCTCTCTATCTATCTATCTATCTATCTATCTATCTATCTATCTATCTATCTATCTATCTCCTCACCCTCACCTCACCTTATTCTTCCAGTCATCCAACCCCCCTCCCCCACATTTCCTCTAAACTAACCTCTTTCTCAATACCTACTCCATATTTTCCTCGCCCTTTCTCGTCTACTCTATCTTTTACCGTTTTCTTATCCTCTTTTCGTTCCTGAAATAACTAGTCTTGTCCTCTGGGTCAGGTGGTGGCGTGGTGCGTCACAGTGCCGGAGTCTCAGGGCTTCGACATCCTCAAAGTCCCCACGTCGCTGGCGGCGACCTCGTCGTTGGAGGTAGCTGAGGCAAGACTCGCTCTTGAGGACTTTGACTTCAAGAAAATAACTGAAAGGAGGAAAGGTCAGTAAGACATTTATTTCTACGCCGAACTTGAGTCCTGGAGATGAGAAGTACAGTGCCTGCACTCTAAAGGAGGGGTTTGGGATATTTGCTGCTTATAGGGGACATCTAAACTGGCAAGACAGTGATACTATAAATTATGGTGTTTTTTCGGGTCACCCTGTCTCGGTGGGAGACGGCCAGCTTCTTAAAAATATAATTCATAGTGGTAGAGGCAGGAGCATCCAGCAGGGTTGAGTGTGTCAGGTCAGAGTGAGTGAAGACGAGTAGGTTTCATAACTTGACGTGCTGTTGGAGTGTGATCAAGGTAACACTCATGAAGGAATTCAAGAAAACCGTTTAGCCGGATGTGCCTTCATGCACTCTGAAGGAGAGGTGGGGACAAGGCGCTTCGAAGAGTCATCTAAATTGTAATGCCCGCAAACTTATGGCAAAACAGCGACTGAATGAGTGATGATAAAAGCATTTTCCTTTATTGGTCACCCTACATGTACGTGATGTTTTGTTCTGCGTGTTTCCGCTCAGACATATACTAATATATTAGGTGTTTTACACGGACGGATTATTATTATTATTATTATTATTATTATTATTATTATTATTATTATTATTATTATTATTATTATTATTATTATTTCTATTATTATTATTATTATTATTATTATTATTATTATTATTATTATTATTATTATTATTATTATTATTGATGTGAAGCGATAAACCCGTGCGAGTCATTCAGAGCCAGAAATAATAGAGACTCGATTCTCCGACTGCTAATCGCGGTCTAGTCTCTGATCAGTCAGGCTGTTGATTGCTCAAGGAAAAACATAATCAGATGTTGGTGTAGCTAACTGTTCTTTTTTTTTTCCTTACTTGTGGCAGCTGACCTGGGTAACATTCCCCCGCCACCCCTCTACAAGGTGCCACCCGACTCTCCCTTGTCGCTGCCTCCCCTGCCCCTGGAGCTCTCAACACACCCGCATGGCCAGCCACAATCCTCCATCCTTACCCTGGGAGGACCTATCCTGTCTCCGCCGCAGGATATCTCCCAGCCCATCTCCTACGAGAGTCCGGCATCTTCCAGTGTTGATACAGCTGGTGTCGTCAAGGTGGGTTTACGAGATACGTCCACTGATACAGCTGGTGTCGTCAAGGTGGGTTTACGAGATACGTCCACTGATACAGCTGGTGTCGTCAAGGTGGGTTTACGAGATACGTCCACTGATACAGCTTGTGTCGTCAAGGTGGGTTTACGAGATACGTCCACTGATACAGCTGGTATCATCAAGGTGGGTTCACGAGACACTGTTGACCACTCCGGACAGTCATCGAGTCACTCGTCTCAAGGCTACTCCAGTCCCTCGGTGTCACCAACAGTTCCCAGTTTGCCTCTCAGTGGTGAGACACTTGACAACTTCCTTGATATATTTGACTCTGACACCAGCGGGTATGGCGACGCCAGTGGGCAGACCTTCAGCATTGATGGTAATGTTGTGAAGGAGAGCTCTGAGGCCGCCCATACTTCAGGTCAGACTTACAGTGCTCCCTCTTCCCCAAGTCAGTCTTTTAGTGCCCAGTCTCCCCCGCTTCCCGTTTTTAACTCACTGTCTTCTCCTAGTCAGTCTTATAACTCCCTCTCCCCCATTAGTCAGCCTCTGAATATTATTTCTCCTCCCATGTATACTTACAGCCCCCCCTCTCCACCAATTCAGACTTACAGCGCCCCCTCTCCACCCATTCAGACTTACAGGGCCCCCTCTCCACCCATTCAGACTTACGATGCTTCTCCTGTCTCCCCGGGTCAGTCGAACAATTCTCCGCCATCACTTGGTCAGTCTTTTAGTGGAAGCTACAAAGGAGGAAGTTCTGGAGGAGATGGTAGTGGAGGCTATGGAGGTGAAAGTCATGTAGGAGGAGAAGGTGGAAATTATGGAGGTGGAAGCACTGAAACTGGAGGAAGTGGAGGGAACAACGGAGGAAATTCTAGTATTTTCATTACATCCCATGACACTATCAGTAGTACCTATGGCACTTCTGACACTCCCAGTAGCACCTATGGCCCTCCTGACACTCCCAGTAGCTCATATGGCACTCCTGACACTCCCAGTAGCTCCTATGGCACTCTTGACACTCCCAATAGCTCCTATGGCACTCCTGACACTTCCAGTAGCACATATGGCCCTCCTGACACTCCCAGTAGCTCATATGGCACTCCTGACACTCCCAGTAGCTCCTATGGCACTCTTGACACTCCCAATAGCTCCTATGGCACTCCTGACACTTCCAGTAGCACATATGGTACTCCTGACACTCCCAGTACATTCAATGGCAAACCTGACACTCCCAGTAGCTCCTATTGCACTCCTGACACTCCCAGTAGCTTCTATAGCACTCTTGACACTCCTATTACTTCCTATGCAGCTCTTCCAGCTTCTAGTTCTTCTTATCTCCTTCCAGAAGCTCCCAGTACTTCCTATGGAGCTCCTCCAGCTCCTAGTTCTTCCTATCTCCTTCCAGAAGCTCCCAGTACTTCCTATGGAACTCCTCCAGCTCCTAGTTCTTCCTATGGTCCTCCAGAAGCTCCCAGTACTTCCTATGGAGCTCCTCCAGCTCCTAGTTCTTCCTATCTCCTTCCAGAAGCTCCCAGTACTTCCTATGGAGCTCCTCCATCTCCTAGTTCTTCCTATGGTCCTCCAGAAGCTCCCAGTACTTCCTATGGAGCTCCTCCAGCTCCTAGTTCTTCCTACGGTCCTCCAGAAGCTCCCAGTACTTCCTATGGAGCTCCTCCAGCTCCTAGTTCTTCCTACGGTCCTCCAGAAGCTCCCAGTACTTCCTATGGAGCTCCTCCAGCTTCTAGTTCTTCCTACGGTCCTCCAGAAGCTCCAAGTACTTCCGATGGAGCTCCTCCCGCTCCTAGTTCTTCCTATGGTCCTCCAGAAGCTCCCAGTACTTCCTATGGAGCTCCTCCAGCTCCTAGTTCTTCCTACGGTCCTCCAGAAGCTCCCAGTACTTTCGATGGAGCTCCTCCAGCTCCTAGTTCTTCCTATGGCCCTCCTGAAGCTCCAGTACTTCCTATGAATCTCCTCCAGCTCCTAGTTCTTTCTATGGTCCTCCTGAAGCTCCCAGTACTTCCTATGGAGCTCCTCCAGCTCCTAGTTTTTCCTATGGACCTCCTAAAGCTCCCAGTACTTCCTATGGAACTTTAGGCTCTTCTTCAGGTGGTGGTTCTTTCAGTTCTAGTTTCGTTGTCTTTCATTTAGGTGGAAATGATGATGAAATAAGTGGTGAAGGAGGTATTGATAATGATGGTGATGGTGATGGAGATGGAGGCTATGGAGGCAGCAGTTCCAGTGGTGGCGATGGTAGTTATGGAGGCAGCAGTTCCAGTGATGGAGATGGAGGTTATGGAGGCAGCAGTTCCAGTGATGGAGATGGAGGTTATGGAGGCAGCAGTTCCAGTGGTGGCGATGGAGGCAGCAGTTTCAGTGGTGGCAATGGAGTTTACGGAGGCAGCAGTTCTGGTGGTGGCAATGGAGGTTACGGAGGCATCAATTCCAATGGTGGCGATGGAGCCTATGGAGGCAGCAGTTCCAGTGGTGGAGATGGAGGTTATGGATCCAGCAGTTCTGGTGTTGCTGATGGAGGTTATAGAGGCAGCAGTTCCAGTGGTGGTGGTGATGGAGGTTATGGAGGCAGCAGTTCCAGTGGTGCTGGTGATGGAGGTTATGGAGGCAGCAGTTCCAGTGGTGGTGGTGATGGAGGTTATGGAGGCAGCAGTTCCAGTGGTGCTGGTGATGGAGGTTATGGAGGCAGCAGTTCCAGTGGTGGTGGTGATGGAGGTTATGGAGGCAGCAGTTCCAGTGGTGGTGGTGATGTAGGTTATGGAGGCAGCAGTTCCAGTGGTGGTGGTGATGGAGGTTATGGAAGCAGCAGTTCCAGTGGTGGTGGTGATGGAGGTTATGGAGGCAGCAGTTCCAATGGTGGCGATGGAGGTTATGGAGGCAGCAGTTCTGGTGTTGGTGATGTAGGTTATGGAGGCAGCAGTTCCAGTGCTGGTGGCAATGGAGGTTACGGAGGCAGCAGTTCCAATGGTGACAATGGAGGTTATGGAGGCAGCAGTTCCAGTGCTGGTGATGGAGGTTATGGAGGCAGCAGTTCCAGTGGTGGCGATGGAGGTTATGGAGGCATCAGTTCCAGTGCTGGTGATGGAGGTTATGGAGGCAGCAGTTCCAGTGCTGGTGATGGAGGTTATGGAGGCAGCAGTTCCAGTGCTGGTGATGGAGGTTTTGGAGGCAGCAGTTCCAGTGCTGGTGATGGAGGTTATGGAGGCAGCAGTTCCAGTGCTGGTGATGGAGGTTATGGAGGCAGCAGTTCCAGTGCTGGTGATGGAGGTTATGGAGGCAACAGTTCCATTGGTGGTGATGGAGGTTATGGAGGCAGCAGTTCCAATGGTGGCGATGGAGGTTATGGAGGCAGCAGTTCTGGTGTTGGTGATGGAGGTTATGGAGGTAGCAGTTCCAGTGGTGGAGGTGATGGAGGTTATGGAGGCAGCAGTTCCAGTGGTGGAGATGGAGGTTATGGAGGCAGCAGTTCTGGTGTTGGTGATGTAGGTTATGGAGGCAGCAGTTCCAGTGCTGGTGGCAATGGAGGTTACGGAGGCAGCAGTTCCAATGGTGACAATGGAGGTTATGGAGGCAGCAGTTCCAGTGCTGGTGATGGAGGTTATGGAGGCAGCAGTTCCAGTGGTGGCGATGGAGGTTATGGAGGCATCAGTTCCAGTGCTGGTGATGGAGGTTATGGAGGCAGCAGTTCCAGTGCTGGTGATGGAGGTTATGGAGGCAGCAGTTCCAGTGCTGGTGATGGTGGTTTGGAGGCACAGTTACAGTGCTGTATGGAGGTTATGGGCAAGTTCCAGTGCTGGTGATGGAGGTTATGGAGGCAGCAGTTCCAGTGCTGGTGATGGAGGTTATGGAGGCAACAGTTCCATTGGTGGATACGGCGGTGAAAGTTCTTCTATGTATGGTGGAGGCGGCGAGATGGATGGTAATATAACTCATGTCAGCCATGGTGGCTGGGGCTACCATGATAACAGTAATTATGGTGGTGGCAACCATGGAGGTGATGGCGGAGGTTATGGTGGTGACTTAGGGAACAGCGGGGACTATAGTGGCGGGAGTTCAAGTGAATATAGTGCAAGTGATGGCTATAGTGGAGGTGGATATAGTGGAGGTAGTGGCCATGAAGGTGATGGTGGAGTTTACTGTGGAGATGGCCCTGGTAGTGGTGGAGGTGGCCATGCTGTTGGAGGGTATGGTGGAGACAGTGGTGGCCATGTTGATGGAGGATATGGTGGAGGCAGTGGTGGCCATGTTGGTGGAGGATATGGTGGAGGCAGTGGTGGCCATGTTGGTGGAGGATATGGTGGAGACAGTGGTGGCCATGCTGTTGGAGGGTATGGTGGAGGCAGTGGTGGCCATGTTGATGGAGGATATGGTGGAGGCAGTGTTAGCCATGTTGGTGGAGAATATGGTGGAGGCAGTGGTGGCCATATTGGTGGAGGATATGGTGGAGGCAGTGTTAGCCATGTTGGTGGAGAATATGGTGGAGGCAGTGTTAGCCATGTTGGTGGAGAATATGGTGGAGGCAGTGGTGGCCATGTTGATGGAGGATATGGTGGAGGCAGTGTTAGCCATGTTGGTGGAGAATATGGTGGAGGCAGTGGTGGCCATGTTGATGGAGGATATGGTGGAGGCAGTGTTAGCCATGTTGGTGGAGGATATGGTGGAGGCAGTGGTGGCCATATTGGTGGAGGATATGGTGGTGGTCATGTTGGTGGAGGATATGGTGGTCTCCATGTTGGTGGAGGATATGTTGGTGGCCATGTTGGTGGGAGATATGGTGGAGGCAGCAGTGGCCATGGTGGAGGATATAGTGGAGGTGGAAGCTACAATATGCGGCCCTATGGGACACCTCCACAAGGACCATTCAACAGCATTTTGAAAAATTAAAGGCTTATTTAGAATTAAAGGTTAACCAAAGTTTACCGAAAATTTGGATCTTAGGTCAAGAATGAGCTGTAATATACAGGGGGTGGGCCAAATAATATGAACACCTTGTTATTTACCATTTTTTTTATTTTCAATATGAAGCTGGTCCTCCATTTGCAGTTAAAACAGCACCAATTCGTCGAGAAATTTATTCCTATAGCATTTGTTTGAGGAATAACTCAAAATTCCCCAATTTTGAGTTATTCCTCAAGGAATGTTTCGAACATGTTCATGTTCTAGGTGAGTGTAAATGTTAAATAATATTTGTTCTGTGATAATTATATATTGTTTACTTCTCCGTACATTATGAGTTTATGTCAAAGCAGATATCAAATATTCTCAAAGAAATATTGTTTCTTATATTGTATCAATATAATAACAGAGCTCATAATAAAACTGTATTTTCTATTATTCTTAAAATAACCTCTGAGACTTGTCTCCGAGATCCTTGTCTGTGAGATCCTTATTCCTATAATCCTTGTCTTTGAGATCCTTGTCAGTGAGATCCTTGTCTGTGAGATCCTTGTCTGTGAGATCCTTGTCCCTGTAATTCTTGTCTCTGATACACTTGTTAGACACATCCAGGTTTATATGCTTTTGTTTGAGATCCTTTGTCTATAACTGGAAGTTTTGGGTTCAAATCTAAGAAGATTAATCGACAAGCATTAGTATCAGATTGTTTCTTGATTGACATTGTCAGGTATTGGAGGAAAAGTTAATATTGACCAGTCAGTTATTACATGGGAAGACTGGCACCAACTGGGCGGGTGCTAAGAGAAATGATTGATAACAACACACCATCTCCAGGCTGAGGGACTGATTACCTCAAACCCCTTCTCATATTCCACAGCTTCTCCTTTGTATTACACTGATGAAGTCACTGGCTGGCGAAACGTTTCACAATAAAGAAAAACAAGTGTTGTACATGTGTCTCATTCGTCAACCTGCCGGCTTTCTAAGCCATTTATATAGCAAAACATATTGACGAAACCTAATATTAAAACTTAACATTTGATCGTACCTGATGGTACATATTAATGTACCATCAGATACTCATTAATATATAAGAAATATAAGTAAATAAGCATGTATCTGTATGTGTGTGTGTGTGTGTGTATATATGTATGTGTGTGTGTGTGTGTGTGTGTGTGTGTGTGTGTGTGTGGTGTGTGTGTGTGTGTGTGTGTGTGTGTGTGTGTTTTATGTGTGTGTGTGTGTGTGTGTGTGTGTGTGTGTTATGTATGTGTGTGTGTGTGTGTGTGTGTGTGTGTGTGTGTGTGTGTGTGTGTGTGTGGCGGTTGTGTGTGTTGTGTGTGTGTTGTGTTTTTGCTCGGTATGGACCAGTAAGACTCGACTCAATTTGGACTTATACTGTGACTGATAACAAGTCCTAAATAATCTAACGTCTCAACCAACAAGGTATTCAAACAGCCTGCTTGACCAATATGATGACTCATTCGCCAAACAGCAATAATGTTGAAGCAGCAGTGAACAGTACAGCGTCAAGCAAGGGATCACGGAGAACAAAATGACCCCTAACTATGGACTTTCAACAGAACCTACACAAAAGGCATAAAACTCCTAATTACTGAAACTGAATTCAGCACTTCCAATTTCCCCGACTACGACAGTGCGTAGATGCCAAAACAAATGTAGATTGAGAGTTTAACTCGGGACCAGA
>WNWK01000061.1:925000-969517 GCA_009830355.1 Cherax destructor | reverse complement strand
TTCTCTGGATATTTTCTTAGTTCTCTGGATATTTTCTTAGTTCTCTGGATATTTTCTTAGTTCTCTGGATATTTTCTTAGTTCTCTGGATATTTTCTTAGTTCTCTGGATATTTTCTTAGTTCTCTGGATATTTTCTTAGTTCTCTGGATATTTTCTTAGTTCTCTGGATATTTTCTTAGTTCTCTGGATATTTTCCTAGTTTTCTAGATATTTTCCTAGTTTTTCTGGATATATTATTAGTTTTCTGTATATTTTCTTAGTTCTCTGAATATTTTCCTAGTTTTTTAGATATTTTCTTAGTTTATTTGGATATTTTCTTAGTTTATTTGGATATTTTCTTAGTTTTCTGGATATTTTCTTAGTTTTCTAGATATTTTCCTAGTTTTCTAGATATTTTCCTAGTTTTTCTTGATATTTTCCAAGTTTTCAAGATATTTTCCTAGTTTTTCTGGATATTTTCTTATTTCACTGGATATTTTCCTAGTTTTTTAGATATTTTCCTTTTTTTTGGATATTTTCTTAGTTTTCTGGATATTTTCCTAGTTTCTAGATTTTTTCCTAGTTTTTCTGGATATTTTCCTTGTTTTCTGGATATTTTCTTAGTTCTCTCGATATTTTCCTAGTTTTTTAGATATTTTCCTAGTTTTTTTATATTTTCCTAGTTTTTTTATATTTTCCTAGTTTTCTGGATATTTTCCTAGTTTTCTGGATATTTTCCTAGTTTTCTAGATATTTTCCTAGTTTTCTAGATATTTTCCTAGTTTTTCTGGGTATTTTCCTAGTTTTCTGGATATTTTCTTAGTTCTCTGGATATTTTCCTAGATTTTTTAGATATTTTCCAAGTTTTTCTGTACACCCCAGTCACCAACATACCATATCATAAAAATCTTTGGAAGGGTTCTAAGAGCAAGATCGCCACTCATCTAAATACCCATTAGTTACACAATTTTTTTTCACCAAGATGGCCGACGGGTACAGGCGGAGGGTCAATACTGTGTGCATCGAGGTTCTTCAAGGGGTGATATACCCCACGAATGCTGACGTGTTGCTGCCTGCCGTACTGAGGGACACGTATGGTATCTCCCATGATGAATTGTATAGGATATCATTGAATGGAGCTACGAGGATTTTCGTGAAATTCGCCTGCAGTGCCGTGTATGAGAGGATTGTCAACGCCTATCAGGACCAGAGGAAAGTTGTGTCGACAGGCTTGGAGGTACGTCTCCGCGACGTTTCGAAGACTTATAAATGTATTAGAATTCGTAACGTACCCTTCAAGGCCGGAGAATTCAATACAACAGGCACTTTTGAAATGTGAGGAGTTTGAATTTCCAACAGAGAAGAATCAGGTTAAAGAAAAGGATGGCAGGGGAGCAGGCAAGAGATTCCGGACTCACTCTACAGGAAGAAAACAAGAGGGCGATGTTGGCGTGCATTGATCGTTTTCATAATGAACTCGAGATGCGATCAAAAGCAATCAAGAATATGGCAGCCATGTTTGGGGTCATTCAAACAAAGAATCTTGTGCAAGCTACTGAAGAAGAATTGGTGATGTCTTCAAGACTCTCAGCCTTCTATAATGAAATATGCAAGAATGAGCTCACGCTTGAAATATCAAGACTAAGGAGGCACCTGCAAGCTGCTGATGTTGATCTTGAAAAAGTTAAGCACTGGACTGCACTAAATGCACTAACAATCACAGCTGAATGGGATTTTATTGAATCTCTTCCAACTCTCACACTCTGCCTGAGGTTGTTCTTTACTGTGTGTGTTTCTGTGGCTTATTGTGAAAGGATTTTCTCTAAGTTAAAGCTGATTAAAAACTATTTACGGTCCACAATGAGTCAATCCAGAATCTCTGACTTAGCAATGTTATCCATAGAAAATGAGTCAATTGATAGCATTGATTTTGATGATATGATAGATGATTTTGAAGGATTGAAGGCAAGGAAATGTAAGATCTGATTCATTGAGATGTTACCTGTACTCTAGGTCAAATCGGAACTAGTGTTTCTCTGATATTGCAATGTTTTTCTTTATTTTTCATTTTTTTTTTTTTTCATTTTTGAAGATGAATAAACGTAGGATCTGTTGTCTGTACTCAAAGTGGTATTTGAGTTTGTTTCCTCAATATTACTACGATTACTTATTTTATCACAAATGAAGTTGAGAAGTATTCTCCTGTTTGGTTTATGGCCCTTAAACGTTCTCATTGCTAAACATTAAGTCATTGGGAATGCAGTAGTGACGTAACTGGAGTTTACTCTCTCCCCCATACCCCCGCCCCTGGATTCCATGGGGATGACACCAAAGATGCTGCCCCGGGTGACACCAACCCTAGCAACGCCTCTGCGGCCCATTTAAAGATTTGGTTGATGTCCACCTGGAGTCTTGCAGTGTCTTTAATGGAGGACACTGTCATGTAAATTCGGGCGTCATCTGCAAAGGAAGACATGGTGCTGTAAGGGGTTGGGAGCAGTAGGAGGATTGAATACTATGTTTGTTTGGTTCAGTCATTTATAATTGTTTTGTTATTGTCGTTGTTGTTATGGAGCGGCCTGGAGAGTACATTGTTATGGTTACTCTGGGTTTTATTAACCTACAACCACTACAGTGGCGACGAGGATGGGATCATCAGAACCAAGGATAGTGGGCCAATGTGACCTGAAGTAGTAGGGATATTGGCAGCCGAGAATCTACAGCAGCAGCAACAAGTGACGATGGCGTCACAAGGAAGGTTGGAGCCTTTCGACCCACGTAAGATTTCTTTGGAGCTTTGGCTAAGCTTGTTGGAAGCCAATTTCGCTCACTTAGGAATTAAAGAGCAAGATAACAAGAGGAATTTCTTGCTAGTGTCCCTGGGATCAGAAACTTACAGTGTTTTAGGTAATGTGTGTGCACCAGATTTACCACACACGAAGCGTTACGACGACTTGGTCGTGGCACTGAAAAGTTATTATGCAGTGAAACCAGCCTACCACCGCAGTTTGTTGGCTTTTCAGCAGAGGAAGAAACGACAGGGTGAGTCCTTGCATGAATTATATACAGATTAAAAAGCGTTGGCTGTGAACTGTACCTTTGGGGGACAATTTGACCCCAGAGTGAGGGACCAGTTGTTTATGGCGGTGGTGGATGAAGTGTATTTTCCTCACCTAGTTGCAGAAAACTTGGATTTGCAAATTGTGCAGTCTGCAAAACTATTTGACAAACTTTTGAACTTGGAACAGGCATTTGTTACAGATCAGAACTCTGCTCCTGTGGTACAAGTGATTAATGCTGTGAAATGTAAACATTGTGGGTTCCAGCACAGTAGTAGTACTTGTAGGTTTAAAGACTTTTTCTGTAATAAGTGTCATAAGAAAGGCCACTTGAGAAGAGTGTGTGGAGAGAAATTTTCAAAAGTGTCTCCTAAGGCTGTATCAAATTCGAGTATTGACAAAAACAGGACAGCAAGGACACAGCAGTCACCTAGATATCCTAGAACAAAGTCAGTTAAGGTGCTGGATGGCGGTGATAGTTCCGCAGATGAGGAAGTGATGAGCTTATATGCCTTAGAGGATAGTGTGTTTTCCATGAAGGCAGGAAAATATGGGTTTCTCATTAACAATCAAATGGTCCCTTTTGAGATTGACAGTGGGGCGTCCATCTCGACTTTATCCAAAAACTGGGTAGAGGCAGTAAAGGGGCACATTGAACCATGTTCTAGGAGAGTAACTGCATATGATAATTGGAAAATAAACCTTCTGGGACAGGTGGTTTTGCCGGTGAGATATAATAAATTAGAGGTGTCACAAGTGTTTTATGTAGTGAAATCCAGTAATAGTAACTTGTGTGGGAAAGACCTCATGCAAAAGGTAGGGATTTACCTTGCTGGATTGGATGAATCTACCAAAATTAACAAACTAGACAGTGCTGAAGAAATGCTAGATAATTTTAGGGTAGATTCTAGTAAACCTATCTCCAGCTTTGTGGCCAAAATTCATGTGAAAAGGGAGGCTGTTCCTAAGTTTGTGAAGGCAAGGCCAGTACCATTTTTTCACAAAGAGATGATTGAGAAAGAATTAGAAAACTTAGTGAAGAAAGGCATTATTGAGCCTATATCGCATAGTGAATGGTCTGTACCTATTGTACCAGTACTGAAGGCTGACTCTAAATCTATGAGAATATGTGGGGATTTTAAATATGTAAATCAACAAATTTATTGTGAAAGATATCCTTTACCCAGGATTGAGGAATTATTGTCTGTAGTGGGTAAAGGTAAAATATTTACAAAATTAGATTTAAAAGATGCTTATGTACAGATACCTGTAGATGAGAGGAGCCAACATCTTTTAGTAATTAATACCCACAGGGGACTTTTTAAATATAAGAGATTACCAGTTGGAATTTCCTCATCTCCTGGTATTTTCCAAAAAATTATTTCCCAATTGTTTGTTAAACTGGATGGGGTAGCATCCTATTTAGATGATATCATAATATGTGGTGCCACAGAAGCTGAGCATGATGTCAGACTCAGGCAGGTGTTGAGTATTTTACAAGAGCATAATGTAGTACTGAATAAGGATAAGTCAGTGTTGAAAGCCAGTTCTATTGCATATCTGGGGTATGAAATTTCAGGGGAAGGTATTAAACCTTCTTCTCAGAAGGTGGAGGCTCTTGTAAATTTACCTTCACCTACGTCTGTAGGAGAAGTTCAGTCCTTTGTGGGGATGGTGACATATTATTGTAAGTTTATTAAGAACTTTTCTTTAATTTTGGCACCACTGTATGATTTGTTAAAAAAGGGGGCTACATTTGAGTGGTCTTCAGTGGAAGAGGAAGCTGTTCAAAGGATTAAAAAACAATTGGAGTGTTCAGCTTTGTTGACTAATTTTACGGGAGAGCATCCATTAATAATTGAGGTTGATGCTTCTTCTGTGGGTGTTGGATGTGTGTTAATCCAGGTAGTAAATGGCCAGGAAAAACCTGTGTATTTTGCTAGTAAGAAACTTTCTCCAGCAGAACAGAATTATTCTCAACTTGATAAAGGTCTAGCTTTGGTGTATGCTGTTAAAAAATTCAGATATTTTTTGCTAGGGAGAAAGTTTGTTGCTCGCACAGATCATAAACCATTGCTAGGGTTGTTTGGAAAAGGAAAACATATTCCAGTAAATGCAAATGCCAGAATTCAGCGTTGGGCTCTGTTATTAGCTCAGTATGATTATGAATTGTCATTCAAGGCTGGTAAGGAAAATGTTATTGCAGATGCATTTAGTAGATTACCTATTGAAGATCACAGCTTAGAATCAGGTATACCTTCGGAAGATGTGAGATTAGTAGAGTTCCTCGATTTCAAACACTTATCATTTGACAAAATCAAAGAGGAAACTGGGATAGATGCTGTATTATCCCAAGTAGTAAATAATGTTAAATATGGATGGTCTAAAAGCAGTGTATTTTTATCTGATTATAATTCAGTCAAATCAGATCTGACTGTTCATGATAATGTATTATTGTATAGGAATAGAGTAGTAGTGCCTGCAAAATTGAGATGTAAGGTATTGGAGCATCTGCATATAGGTCATAATGGTATCAATGCTATGAAAGCAGAAGCTAGGCAGTGGGTCTGGTGGCCAAAGATGGACCAAGATATTGCAGAAGTGACAAAGAGTTGTCCCATTTGTTTTCAGAATTTTAAGCCAAATTCATCTCCTGTCCTATCTTGGCCCAGCACTGGGACACCATGGTCTAGAGTGCATATAGACTATGCAGGTCCTGTTGAGGGCAAATATTTTTTGGTAATTGTGGATTCCTTTTCAAAATTCTTAGATGTGCAAGTAACTAGTTCCATAACATCCACAGTTACTACTGAGTTACTGAGGAAATCCTTTTGTAATTTTGGGTTACCAGACACAGTTGTGTCAGATAATGCTGCTTATTTTGTCTCACAAGAGCTGGAAGTTTTTTTTAGTAAGAATAGTATTGAACATGTTACTCCAGGCCCATACCATCCATCATCAAATGGTCTGGCGGAGAGGGCGGTAAGGTCATTGAAGGAAGGTTTACACAAGTTTACAAAAGGTTCTCTCAATACCAGATTATGTACGCTCTTATATAACCATAGGAAAACTGTTCATTCCTCCACAAATAAGACACCAGCAGAAATGATGTTTCATAGGAATTTCAAATTCCCTGTATCGGCTGTCAAATGTCATGTTAAAGAGGACAATTCATTGCCTAACAGGCCTGCTGGTGACCTTCAAGGAGTGGTGAAGCATTTTAAAGTTGATGATGCTGTGTATGCAAGGAACTTTGGGAAAGGTGACCCTTGGGTAGAAGGAAAAATTGTGGAGGTATTAGGGGTTAGGAATTATAAAGTGTTAGAGGGTTTGGTAACATGATATGGAAAAGGCATATAGATCAGCTCATGCCAAGGTTTAGGAGTGGAGAGCAACCACTGATTACAACAGTACCAGAAGCAGTAAGGAGTGGTTTAAAGGAACTGCCCACAACAGATAATACTGGTAATAAACTTAAAGAGCAGGTTAGCATACAGGAAGAACCTCCTGGGAGGTTTGATAAGGGAACCAGCCGGGTGAGAGAAGAGGAGGCACCTCAGGACATTGCAAACCCTCCAATTCTCCGGCGTTCCAGCAGAGTTGTCAAACCTCCAGATAGGTTGGATTTATAAATTGGATGATATAATGTAATTTAGAAAAGGAGGAATGTAAGGGGTTGGGAGCAGTAGGAGGATTGAATACTATGTTTGTTTGGTTCAGTCATTTATAATCGTTTTGTTATTGTCGTTGTTATGGAGCGGCCCTGGAGAGTACATTGTTATGGTTACTCGGGGTTTTATTAACCTACAACCACTACAGGTGCTGTAGCTTACATCCCTGTCTATGTCAGATATGAGGATGAGGAACAGGATGGGGGCGAATACTGTGCCTTGTGGAGCAGAACTTTTCACAGTAGCCGCCTCAGACTTTACTCTGTTTACTACTACTCTATGTTTTATTTGTTATAGATCCATCTACCAACTTTTCCCTGTTATTCCTTTATCATTCATTTTGTGCTCTATTACACCATGGTCACACTTGTCAAAGGCTTCCGCAAAATCTGTGTATACTACATCTGCATTTTGTTTGTCTTCTAGAGCATCCAGGACCTTGTCATAGTGGTCCAGTAGTTGGGACAGGCAGGAGCGACCTGCTCTAAACCCATGTTGCCTTGGGTTGTGTAACTGATGGGAATCTAGATGAGTGGCGATCTTGCTCTTAGAAGCGTTTCAAAGATTTTATGATATGGTATGTTAGCGCTATCGGTAATGTAGTTCTTTGCTATTGTTTTACTGCCCCCTTTATGGAGTGGGGCTATGTCTGTCGTTTTTAGCAGTTGTGGGATGACCCCTGTGTCCATGCTCCCTCTCCATAGAATGTTAAAAGCACATGATAGGGTCTTCTTGCAGTTCTTGATGAGCACGGAGTTCCATGAGTCTGGGCCTGAGGCAGAGTGTAATTTATCGCCTTTTCGAAGTCATGTGGTGTTATATCAGATAGGTTTGAATCTATCAAATTCTGAATCTCGCTCATAAAATAATTATTTAGGTCTTCAACTCTTAGTCTGGTTAGCGGCTCGCTGAAAACTGAATAATATTGGGACTTGAGTAGCTCACTCATTTCCTTGCTGTTATCTGTGTAGAACCCATCTCGTCTAAGTAGGGGCCCAATACTGGATGTTGTTCTCGACTTAGATTTGGCATAAGAAAATCAATATTTTGGGTTTCTTTCTGTTTCATTTGTGGCTTTTAGTTCTTCTCGCATTTCTTGTCTCCTGTAAAATTCCTTTAGCTTAAGTTCAATGTTTGTTATTGTTCTGACCAGTGCCTCCATTCGTATTACAGATACATTGTCCTCTTTTAGCCACTCTTTTTATTCTTCGCCTTCGCCTGCATAGGGAGCGCCTCTTTGTAGTGAGGCATAGTGTGCACGACCACACTCAGCGCACACCCCAGTCACTCAACACTTGTGCACGACCACACACAGCGCACACCCCAGTCAACAGTGTGCCTGGTGGCTAAAGCTCTCGCTTCACGCACGGAGGGCCCGGGTTCAATTCCCGGCGGGGCGGAAACATTTCGAAGTGTTTCCTTACACACACACACACACACAAACACAACAGGCCTAGTGTCTAATCGACATGTGCCTAGGACAAAATGGTAACTAGCACACACACACACACACACACACCTATGTAGTCAGACATGTCAAGAAATTAGACAAAGTGCAAAAGTTTGCAACAAGACTAGTTCCGGAACTGAGGGGTATGTCTTATGAGGAGAGGTTAAGGGAACTCACAGCTCCTGGCCCCGCCAGGAGCTGTGAATCGATTCTTGCAACCACATATAAGTGAACAGACACACACATACGCACGCATATACAATAGGCCTAGTATCTAATCGACATGTGCCTAGGACAAAATAGTAACGACCACACTCAGCGCACACTCGTCACTGGACTGGACACTGTGCATGACCACACCCTTCACTCCACGCTGCACGACTACACTTAGCATACACCCCAGTTACTCAACAGTGTATGCACGAGCACTCAGCATACCCATCACTCAAAACTGTGCACGACTACACTCAGCAAATAGCCAAGGCATACAACGCTGAACGACCACACTCGGCGCACATCAGTCACTCGACAGTGTGCACAACCACACTCAGCGCACACCCGTCTCTCAATACTGTGTACACGACTTCACTCAGCAAATACCCAAGGCACTCAGCACTGTGCACGACCACACACTCAGCGCACACCCTTGCTAGCGAACCTTTATAACAAACATTATTACACTTGCAATTCCTGATTTTTTTCCGGCGCTGAAGGGCCTATTTCGTTTCTTGTAAGCTATGAATGTAGTACATAGGTCAATGAAACTTTTTCTTAAGTAGTTTTTTCGATGGTTTCTGAAGTTTCATCCCCCCCACACCCACTGTGTTAGGAAACTGGTGTAGGAAACACGCCCGCATGTGCCTTTTTGCCATTAGGCAGATGTGAGGAAGGAACGTCCCTGCACTCGCTTTGTCATCTAGCATTAAATAACCTGGGTGATGCGGGTCCTTGGGACGGATGCATCCCAATGGAAATCAGCCACACTGCTTAGCTTTCTTAGGTTTTCCTTATATATTAAACCTCTGATGTTAATTATCCGAATAAAGTCAACTTGTTCAGTCCCCGGCTCGTGACCCTGGTTAAAAGCAAGAGTGCAAACTCTGGGCTAGTTTCCTTACATTTTGTGAGAAATTATGTGGGTGGATTTCACAGGAACTAAATTATTGACAATTAGTGGTTCAAACAAAATTACTTAAAGCCGTCAATTATTATTATTATTATTATTATCAAAGAGAAGCGCTAAACCACAGGGGTTATACAGCGCTGTTAAAGCCGTCAAGCCCACTTAATTTCTTTATAATTATACAATCCACTAATTAGCCAGTGTTACTGGCGTAAATTTTCATAATATAAAGGAACCATATGTTCCTAGTCCAGGGTAATATGTTACTGATGTCAGCTAGGCCTATCTTGTACATGTACTTGTAGTAAATAAAGATAGTATTATTATTATACAGCTCATCACAGTGTCATAGTGAATTACTTATTTTCTTTAAAAAAGATATTAACAGAAAATGGTGGCTTGAACCAGCGGGTTAGACACTCTTGTATGTTACTACTTTACAGTAAAGATAAGATTTCTTCGGATTTTTAACCCCGGAGGGTTAGCCACCCAGGATAACCCAAGAAAGTCAGTACGTCATCGAGGACTGTCCGTCTTTTTTACATTGGGGTCCTTAATCTTGTCCCCCAGGATGCGACCCACACCAGTCGACTAACACCCAGGTACCTATTTGCTGCTAGGTGAACATGACAACAGGTGTAAGGAAACACGTCAAAATGTTTCCACCCGCCGGGAATCGAACCCGGGCCCTCCGTATGTGAAGCGAGAGCTTTAGCCACAAGGGCCCCCAACCAGGCCACCGGGGCCCCCACCAGGCCAAATATATATTTAGGCTTTAGATACATAAAATATATTTTTTTACAATATTCCTGAGGGAACAAAATATTCATATACATATTTATCCTAAGATAACGCAATAGTCGAATGACGCGAGTAATTTCCTTTGGGGAAGGGGATGATCTATCTATTAATTTACATGTTTATGCATTTGCACAGGCATAGATAGATTTGATTCGAATTATTAAAATGGAATGTTAGTTACCCATAACCCAAAAAAAAACCACTGTGCTAGCCTTATTTCTCCATGGATTCCTTCGATTCCTTTCTCAGGATGCAACCAGCGGAAATCAAGTGTCTATTTACTGTTAAGACAGATAAACAGAGGCAAATAGTGTAGGTAAACATAACCAACGTATCCACTTGTGCTGGGATCTAAATCGAGCTCTTCAGACGAGTTGAAGGCATGCAAAGACGCCTATTGGTTAGTCCACAGTGGGGGGCCAGGAGGGCCATTTGGCTCAGCTCTCACAGTATCAGCGATCTCAAATTTCCCCTCAAATAAGGTTATACACATCATATGAGGCCATAGATACTCCGACAGTGGTGAAAAAAGAAATGTTATGAAACAAACAGCGACATGCAGTATACTTCTTAATGGCTAAGTGCTCTATTTTTTTTATCGATCGCATTGGCATGTGAATAAGAGCCGAAAAAGCAATTATCAGAACCTCTGAACAATTCACTGTGAATTGAGATTTAATAGCAAGCAATAGAAGGCGCAAACAATCAAGTGAAGCAGCAACTAAAGCGTGAAGATAAAGATAATTTTTCAACACATCTTGTCATTCTTACGCAAAAGTGTTGCAGACAATGAAACCTTCGCAACGCCAACACACAATATTTAATGCTATTACATAAACGGCAGAAGCCTGAAGACAGTGTTCAAGAAAATGATGAACCAGCAGATGCAGCAGCAGATTATGTGTATGATTTAGCAGAAATACCACAGATAAAGCTTAAATAACGACAACAGCAAAAGCCTACGATTATGGATCTAACATGGTTGGAAAGAATAATGGCGTACAATCAATTCCCACTTAGCATGATTTAAAATGCATTTTCTCCGGCTGTGGAAACCACACATTAAACTTTGTTGGCAATGACTGCAGAATCGCGGAGAAGCAATTCTTTTGGAACTATATACAGCAATAGTCCACAGAAGTGGGAAATACTGAAGCATCATCATCTGGTGTTTAAAGATTGTAACTTGTACGAACTGGCGTGCGACAAGTTTTATATGATTTGAATCAAGTGAGAAAGTCTTTTAGTGAACTTTCATCTAACATTATCATTGCACTGGTTCGAACTGAATTTGATGCTATCCAGAAATAAATGTCCACTTTTGAACTGGTTTTAATGTCTTTGTGAATTAAGTTACATTGATCTGCCAGACTAATTAACCTATTGCTTGAAAACACTTAATACTACACTTGATTTTGAGAGAAATTCTAATTGGTGAATGCAGCAGGTTCATGAACAGGAAGATTCGACCATGAGTGGTGAAAATAAAAAATTTATTGCCAATCGCAAGATACCTTACGAGCCTAATACTGCTGAACATTATGAAAATAAATTCCTTATAGCGCTGACTTTTATATCGGGTCCTAGTAGGCGATTTATATCACTGAATATAATTTATAACCCCTCTGGGGTTTTGGCAGTTTAACAGCCAAAATAATGAATATCTACTGTACGTACATCAGAACAATTCCAAAGTACACCAAAAAATATTAACATTTTTGAGTGGAGTAAATTTTCCTCAGATGAATACATTCCGTGAACTTTAAACTAAATTAAAAGCCAAGAGAATTACTTAAATACTCGAACTTGGACTTGCTGCTGCTTCCCAGAGACATTGTTGAATTGAAGATTTTTCTGTCTGTCTGCATTAGTACCTTCAGGTGAACGGTGTTTTAAGGTGCTGAAGCAGATCAGAATTATCACCGTTCAACTAAGGGCAGTGATAGTTTGAATGCAATTTCTGTGCTTAAACTAACATTACAAGAAAACTTAGTTTTTCCCCACAATAACTGACGCATTTGCACAAAATTTCTAGAAAAGTACGTTAAATAAAAATAAATAATGTTTGCATTATATTTTCTGTATAAACACGTTTTGTTAAATGTAAAAAATAAAATATATTATATTTTTTGTAACCCTAGACTTGCATTTTTTCTTGTTTAATATACCAGACGCCTAAAAAGATGAAAGTGACTCAGGTTCTTTCATTTCTGAGGGGGCCTGATTAGTCTAAATATACAGATAGTAAATATATATATATATATATATATATATATATATATATATATATATATATATATATATATATATATATATATATATATATTCGTGCCGATTAGGTAAAACTTGCGATTTTGGCTTAAATAGCAACGCTCACCTTGCCATATAAGACAAGTGAAAATTTGTGTATGCAATAATTTCGCCAAAATCATTCTGAACATAACGAAAAAATATATTTCATTGTGTTTGTTTATTATTAAATTAATGTTAACGTATCTAAAATATATTTAGTTGGGTTAGGCTAAATTAAATTGCGCTTGTCGTAATAAGGTTAGGTAGGTTTTCAAAGTTTCTCTTGGTACAAAATTATAAATTCTTACATTAACATAAATGAAAAAATATATCTTTAAACGTATAAGAGAAAATTTTAGAAAGGACTTAATTTTAGATGAGTTCTTGCTAATTGACCAGTTTTACCTAATCGGCACGAACATATATATATATATATATATATATATATATATATATATATATATATATATATATATATATATATATATATATATATATATATATATATAATATATAAGTCCTTAAAACTATTTGTCTCCATTCACTCCTATCAAATACGCTTATGCATGCTTGCTGGAAGTCCAAGCTCCTCGCACACAAAACCTCCTTTACCCCTCCCTCCAACCTATCCTAGGCCGACCTCTACCCCGCCTTCCCTCCACTACAGATTTATACACTCTCGATTTCATTATATTTCGTTCCAGCCTCTCTACATGTCTGAACCACCTGAACATCCCCTCCTCAGCCCTCTGGATAATAGTTTTGGTAATCCCACACCTCCTAATTTCCAAACTACGAATTCTCTGCAGTATATTCGCACCACACATTGCCCTAGCCTAGTCAGTGTTGGATCAAAGTGAAATTCAAAAGTGTTGATTTTGTAAGACGATCCATGACATGGTAAAATTATGAACGGATCAGCTGGTAAAAAGTTTCGTACTGTCTCAAGTCCATAAAGTTCAGTTTGAGTTTGTTTCCGTATTACTGTCCCCTTACTGTTAGTGGACAAGCCAAAGTAACAACTGCCTCCTTCAGGCTGTACTTCCTATCCAGGTTACCAATTTTATCGTACATTTTGAAGGTTAATATGTGAAGAAATTCACAAATGATATGCTCTGACTGTTTAAAAATTTATAATAACTGCCTGGCCTATGACATACATAAGATTGGGCAAAGCTATTTAAGTTTCATTATAATCTAAGATGGTCACTCATAAGATTTATAAAACATGCCTATACAAATAATAGAAAATAACATCTATCATATATAATGTCATTCAGATATTGTCACCGAGCTGATTATTAAAAGATCAAAACCCGTATTTTTTCTTTGTGAATAAACAAACAACAATTTCAACGAACATCATGGCGTATTTTTAATAACATTACATGCAAAAGGGTTATCAAACAGTCTATACACTCGGACAAACTCAATGGAATGATTTTTTGAATCAATCCCAGTCTCCGAATTAGTAATCCTGCACAATTATATTGGACATATGTCAACAATGAACACATATTTCATTCATGATAGTATTGTTGTAGGTACTGTAGTTAAAAGCTGTAGCTCTTCAAAGATCATTAAATATGCACTGGGTATTAATTAACATAATTGATCATTAGGATAATGACGGTGGTCAATGTCCTCTGTTGTGGCTGGCTGGCCCCTTATGGGGGGATAATTGCAGTGTTGGCC
The DNA here is from genome assembly GCA_009830355.1 of Cherax destructor. NCBI lineage: Eukaryota > Metazoa > Arthropoda > Malacostraca > Decapoda > Parastacidae > Cherax > Cherax destructor. The sequence continues at coordinate 955,446 of WNWK01000061.1, read as the reverse complement.
ACCAATATACTCGCTGCCTGCCGCTCACGAGTGATGGCTGGCCAGGCTTCATATTGATCCTGGTGTCGTTTTTGTTAAGTATTCGGATAATAGGCACGGCGAACACATCGTGCCCTCTGAGGCTTTTTTTTTTTCTTTCTTAAAGCTTTTAATTTTTATCCTTACAATTTCATTCATATTATAGTTTAATTTATTGAAGGTTTCACTATGTCAAATTAGATATTTCAATTGACTTGTTTAATTAACCGTATATTATATACGTGGGCTCACTCCAACATATGGCCTAGCATTGTCAGGCTTAATTCCTTTAGTCTTTCAACATTGTTTTTCTACATATAACACAAATAATTCGATGTATTTCGGTCGGTGAGCAATCCTAGTAAGGTATCCCCATTGGTAAACAAACAAATGCAGTATACTTCATTTGTGTTTATTCTTCTATCGTTTCAGTATTTTATACCATTTATCTCCAAGGTATCCCTGTATAGCATAATTCCAGTCCCCTGTACCTCAATATTGACATGCGATTGGAATAGTAGAGTACAATGTAAGTTTGCAATTCAGTTAAATATTAGTGTAGAGTTGAAGGAAATCAGAAGAGGCATTCTCAAGTCATCATTCAGAAACTAATACCCTAATTTCTTCAATACAAAGCCCAAATTTAATTTAAACCTTTCATTAAGAAACACTAGCTTTGAAGCTAAACTGAATAGGCATTCTGTTGTACTCTCAGAGACCAATATCCTAAAATACACTAGGACATTAAGCTTGAAGCCGCTCAGAAGTTGCATTAACAAGGTATCAGCAGTGAAGAGTTGAAACTAATCGGATGCTTCAATCAGAATTTTTCACATGAAAAGCGGTATTTCAGTCTTCATAATTTATACCAAGAACAAGGAAATTGGGACCTGCACAGGCTGAAATCAACCCAAACTTTTCTCTTAGATTAGCCAGCTTTTTAGCAAGCCTAGTTTTATTCAAGATTGGTTTGCGTAACATACATTTTTTTCTGTGGTCTAGAGGGCCTTTTAATAAAACTGACACATTAAAATCTAAACAACTTAAAAACAAGAGCGTTTCCTTTAATAACATCAGCACTAAAAGTTTAAGGTTGCCCTTACGATGCATTTTCCAGTTATTGTATAGATTTCAACGAAATCTACACCTATACAGCCTATACCCAAGAAATGTGTGTCACTCATTTCATACGATGTATCAGCCATTGAAGATCGATGATATTCGTAATAGTTTTATTTTAATCAAAGGTAAACACTTAGCCCGTGGGGGCCATAGTGCCTGAGGACCGGTAGGCATTCAGAATCAATCCAAGGAATGAGAGGATAAGTCTAGTTTCTTGGATCAAGAGCCCCTTACCAACATCAAAGCACCCCCCCCCCTCCCTTAATTTTCTCGCCTTAACCTCCTCCACCTCTTCAGTAGTGGAAGGCCTCGGTCAGATGACCAAAAGCTCCAGCTGTGGGTCATCATATAATTGAGACCCCCGTCAAGAAACACTTGTCCTGGTTCCTGACAAAACTTACCTAACCTAACCTCTTCAGTCGTTTTCTTTCTTGGTCTCCTCCATTATCTCCTCTTTAATCGTCGTCCTTCTTCCCCTCCATCTTTCCTCTCTTCAGTCGTATTCTTTCACTGATTCATCCCCTGTCCCTTTTCATTTCAATCGTTTTCTTGCTTCGCCTCTTCCAGCGTCCCTTTTATTCATCATCTCTATCGTCGTCTTTCTTCTCCGTCATCGTCTTTTTCTTCTCCATCTCCGTCGTTCTTTTAACTCCAGTCGTTTTCTTAATTTACTCCATCGTTTTCGTTCTCCTGCTCTTCAGTCGTTCTCGTCCTCTGCCTCCTCTATCACTTTTATTCTGTGTGATGCTGCTGCTGCTGCTACTGCTGCACATTAATCACGCTCCAGCAAGTGAACAGCGTCAGCGTGACTAACAGCGGCGACCAAACAACGACTATTTTGGTTGGTGGCGAGTGTTTGCTGCTCCCTCACGCCGAAGTTTGGGAAAGTCGCTGCAGGTGTTGGTAGTCATAACACATGTGCACAGGTGTTGGTAGACACAACACATCGACCCACGTATCAGTTTCGGTCACCCTGGTTCACTCTGCCTTTCTCATGGTCGTATTTTTAAACTGCCTTGCTATTTTTATAAGCTTGTGTATATACTGGGAGGGATACTACCTAAGACTTATTTCTTTCGTAAATTTTAACATGGAATAAGTCTCCGTCTTTGACTTTATTGGGTTATCCTAGGTTTAATCGACTTGTGTACATTTAACGTATGTCTACTATGTCTGGTATGTCTCATAACCATTGTGCAAATTTGTGCATACATTTGTAGACTTCTTAAATAGATCTCATCTCTTATTAATATATCAGATATTTATCTGATATATTAATAAGAGTACGATTGCAAGAGGTTAGAATCCTTGTTCTAAGAGTTAAACATGAAAATAAACCTCCGCCTAAGGAACGAATAGAACACTAGGCGAGAAAACAGACTTCAAGCTGCATGATTACGAAGCAGCACTTTCTTAGAGAACGGAGAGCAAGCCTTCACAACTAATTTGCGCTGCATGACACACGGGTTTAGTGCTTCACATAAATATTTAATACATACAAAGCTATAACAAGAAATAACTGTTTACCTAAGTCACCCATCACCTAGGATGTTTATCCGATCATTGGGGGTTGGATTTAAGTGGGACTCGCACTTGAGTTAATAGAATCTGCAAAGCTTATTTCTTGGGTAGAATTGAAAATTAGGTTGGGCAATTATTCTGTTAGTGGGATGGATTGTGAAGGATCTGCCTAGTATGGGCCAACAGGCCTGCTGCAGTGTTCCTCCTTTCTTATGTTCTATGTTCTTATTACTTGTTAATCGTAACAGTGGTAACGCAGTTGGCTCATGAGCAAATATACCAGGGTTGTCATGAGTGAGGCGGGACGTATGAACAGGTCTCCTAATGTCTGCTGTCCTTGTTACCTAGCATTAAGTAGATACCTAGGCGTTAGTGTGCTGTTGTGGGTAGCTTCCCGAGGAAGGGCATGATAAAGGATCCAATGGAAATATTTCAGACTGCTTAGCTTTCTTGGGTTATTAACCCTCAGTGGTTACCAATCCTAATATAGTAATCTTCTTAGTATTCGTTCTTTCTACCTTACAACTAGGCCCAGATTTAGACGCTGTTAATCTTTAAACTATGGGAAGCTGTCGAGACCCTATTTTTCAAGTGTTAACAGAGAATAAGGATGTGTAACAGGTGAACTTAGCAAGAATGCTGTCGGGATACATAACAAACCCGTGAGAAGGTTACTTCATCTGGCACGACTGTTCATAAAATAAATATAATTTTTGATACTTAATGTAAGAAGCGTATCAGATATGGATCTAGAGCCAGACTGAGGCATAAGCAAATGAAAAATATAAATTTCTGAAATTTTGAGAGGCCCCTTCAGACTTAAACCCCCATGCTTCAGATCGGCTCTACTTACAACCCATCTTCCGAAAACGTGCATTTAAAAGTAAAGAATTTTGAAAAAAAAAAAAATCTTACGTTAAAACATTCTCAGTCATTTTAGCTTTATTATCCGTTCCGTTAGAAATGGTTACTTTCGGATAATACATGTCAAACTAACCTAACCTAAAATAACACTCACGCAAGCTATGCACACCTAAATGTGTACATCCCTCGGTGCAGCAGATACGGAGGTACATTCCTTGAAAACATTACAATCGTATATTAATTTTTTTCTGATTAAGAGCTAGATCTCATCAACAACATTGTTACTGTTGAGATGAACGACAAAAAAAATATTGTAGCAGATATCACACGCTGTTTTGCTTTTCTTATTGTTGCCAGTATTGTCCAGTAGCCAGTGTTAGTGTACATACACACAGCCTTTTAATCTCTGTTTCAGGGTTTGAAGTATTTTTAACTAGTAGTTAACAGGTAAAATGCATCCTTAATGCTCCTCGTGTAATCGACAGACAAAAAACCCAACAAATCAATCAACGTAAATGGCTAAATCTGTCTAGATCTGGACATGGGGAAAAACCAACGTTGTGATAAAGTGCTGATGTTGCATCAATCATTTATAAGCAAGTTTGACTTGGTCAGAATGCTGCCTAAGGATCCAGCTCTGGCTACTGATCGTCAGAGAATAATCAAAGACTTTCAAAGCTTAGTTACCGATTATCAGAACTGAAAGCGACAGTTCCTCCTTCGGTTCACAGAAGTACCCAGGTTAAATCTTTGGCTTGTGGATCATATAAGCAAGTTTCCTTACACCTCGAGCGTAAACACCACCATCGTAGAAACCAAATACACCTAGAACTATGACAACAAATGGATGGATGTCTGTATATGTCAGCGAGAGAGTGAGTAAACACCCCACACCTTGCATGTATTGTAATAAAGACACCACGTCACAATTACAGGGATGTGCTTAGCTTCGAGCGAGGGCGAGCGAGGTATGACCAGAGCTTTGGTAAGATGGGGAAGAAGGATGAGTCTGGGATAGAAATATGGGAAAAGGGTGGAGGGGAGGTGGGGCAATAAGGGTAAGTGGCCTAACCACTTTTGGCAAATTTAATACGTGTGTGTGTGTGTGTGTTGTGTTATTCATGAAAACATAGAATTCATAAGATGGGTATACCTGCTGCCCATCAGTTGCACAGTTATACCAGCTGTATACCTGCATGCCGCTCAGTTGCAAGGCTGCATACTTTTTGTATTTTTTGCACAAAAAGTCGGTTGTAAGGCGGTTGCTGCAGATGGTGGTTGCAGGGCGTTTGATGGCGTTGACTGCTAACCTGGAGTTGATTGGCTGAGCAGTTTCTGAGGTGGTGTCCTGCCGTAGGATGTTTTCAGATGTTACAAGGTTAGTTGTAAGGTATAGTCTGTTTGAAGTAAGTCTCCATAAACTGAGGTGCATTTATCCTTGTTGTTAGACATAGAATGGTTCTGGTGGTATCCATTCTTCTATATCTTCGGGAAGGTCACTCAGGATCCTTGGTGTTGGGAAGTTCTCCTTGTGGATGAAGCATCGAACTCTGTTGGAAGGTCATTCTTTGGGTTCTGTGGGGAGGTGTATTGATGAAGTCGGCGGTGTTCGTTGGTTGGGGAGGGTTTTCTCTGTCTGGTATATAGAGTTTCTGCATGTCGTATAGTCGTTCCTTTTTTAGTTTATCTAGCCTGATATTTATTGCATCGATCTCCTGTTGAATGTGTAGGTTTTCCATCCTGATTTTGTCTCTCGCTTGGTGCCTGTGATAAGCAGAGTGCTCTGTTCTGGACTCTTTGTAGCTGTAACATGTTGGATTTGTGCTTAGCTTATGTTAATAGAATTATTGATGCTAAAACCTTGTATACTTCAACTATATTATATATCTTCTCTCAGTCTACGTCTTTCAGGGTGTGTGTGTGTGTGTGTGTGTGTTCATAGCTCTTCGTATTGGAGACTAACCTGGATACTAGCCGACTTTTGTGGGCGGCATACTGGGGTTGGGCTATGAAATGAGCTGAGGTACGATAAAAGCTCTCTGCAAAATTCAACGACGTAAAAAATAATGCACATGTAATTGCTCTCCAAGTTGTCAGTAAACCATGTTCTGCTACTCTCCAATTATTTGTTTTATCACCAAAATTAGATGCATTACACTGTTCAGCTGCCCTGATCTGTATATTTACCTAACACTCATCAAGCAGGAAGGTATTCTATTTTGTAACTGATAAATATTAACATCTTGCTGGATTATCCTGGGTTTAATCTTTAGTTTTATCGCAACTGAATACCTATGACACTTATGAGCTCAATACAACTATTGTTGAAAAAAACAACAGCAATCTGTAAAAAAAAAAATGTATTTTTAATCTGAATAAAGCTTACGTGCTTTTAATATTATTGTGAATTTGTTACTTAGTCAATCTCAACAACGTGTTTCTTTTTAGAGGGAATTGTTTTTATAACAATGACCGTCGAAACTCAATGGCTTGAAACATTTGCAAAGTTAAAAATATAACCAATTGATAGGTGTAGTCTCTCTTGCCAACCAGTAAAATTATCCAACTGAACATTTGGACAATTAGCTCATAATAGATCCAGAGATCCAGAGAGAGAGAGAGAGAGAGAGAGAGAGAGAGAGAGAGAGAGAGAGAGAGAGAGAAGACAGACAGACAGACAGACAGACAGAGACAGAGAGACAGAGACACACACAGAGACAGAGAGAGAGAGAGAGAGAGAGACAGAGAGAGACAGAGAGAGACAGAGACAGAGAGACAGAGAGAGACAGAGACAGACAGAGAGAGAGAGAGAGAGAGAGAGAGACAGACAGACAGACAGACACAGACAGAGACAGAGAGACAGAGAGACAGAGAATCAGGAGCAAGAAAACCTGATTTCCTATGTTTTAAGGAAAACAGTCTAGCAAAGATAGAGAAATTTTAAGACAGAAATTACAACGTTACAAGCTACTTGCATTTTAGATTGTGGAATCAAGAAGTAAAAAAAAAAAAAAGTGTGGCAATTTCAGAAATTATATTGAACAGCTGGATATTTTGTGTACTAAGGCACATGGCGTTGAATCAAGCAGGCTTGCAACATCCATAAATCTGGTAGAATGCGCGGTGCTAGTATTATTTCTTGTGCTGCATGTAATAACTTAAAAGGTAGAGTGGAATCGTATACTTGAGAAGAGCAAAAGTACGAATTAACATTAAGAAGGGATGAAAATTGCCGTTTCGCGTAGCTGGAAGTGACTTGGCAGTAAAACCTGCTCCAGTCTCAGCTGCTGGGTTTTTTTTTTTTTTGGTTTGGTTATTTAGGAACTGTGTTTTGTGTATGCACTTAGCTGTATTCGCTTTATTGTGTGTGCGATGTATGAGTGCCATCTCTTAGGTTTCCCTCTGTGAACATCGATTAGCTGGTGCGGCTTACTGCTTATGTTTTAAGGCTCTGTCATATCAGCTTTTGAATCGGGCCTCAGGGTTGCTCCCTCTTGAGTTGTCTAGTTTCTTGGTGGCATGCTGAAGGCTCGCACCTCAAGGGCTGAGCGCTAGCCATGAATTTTTTAATAACTATTCCCCGAAGTGAGAATTTTGTTGTAATCATGCACTCTCGCATTAGTTCTGGTTTTCCCCTGCCTATTTCCTCTTGAAAATTAGTAGTCTAGTTGCCAAACCCATCATTTTTCTAAACCTGAAATTCTGTGGTTCATAACAGTTTTCAGCAGAATTTGAGTCTTTTGGGTGTTTAGATTGATAATCCAGTGGGTGACGCACTGTCACCCTTCAGGAATTTGACAGACAATTGCCTAGGATATACTAACAGCCCCGATCAAGGCAGGCGACAGTGCAGACCTGGAGAATGCACTTGTAAGTTCAGTAAAGCACCTTAATTACTGGACTGTATGTGGCAAACAATAACAGCCTGGTTGACCAGTCCTAATTCACCGTGAGGCCTGGTCATCGACCAGGCCTCGGGGGCGTTAACTCCCGGAACTCCCTCCAGGTAAGCGGTTACTAATCAATAGTGAATTCACGAAGACACTTATCAGCATGAATGTTGAATATTTTAATTAAATAAGTTTTACCTACTATATGCTTGTTTCTAATCAAAGATATAAACTTTTGTTCTAATCATCTCGCCTTATAATGTAAGCAGTATAATGAGCAGCGAGCTAGCACCAGTTCCAACCTCATTATTTGACGTAATAAACACACATGTAAATTGCTAAATGAAAGAGATATATTGAAGCTTAAAGTGGTGCAGAGTCCGAGCAACTGAGCAACCTGAAGCATTTGTCATGGATGGAGGTGCCATTACTTTGGCATTTCATTGGCCAAGTAAGTGCGGTGTAAAAGACCTTATTGCGAATTTTGTGAATCGTGTTACTAGCAAAATTAAAGAGAGCATCAGGGTGCCCGTAATCTTTGACGGCTGCTATGAGCACCGTAACCAAGGTGGTAATAGACGTGAGTGCACAATAAGTTATCAAACAGCAGCTGTATTTAAACTCTTCCGTCTCAACAAGTTGTGTTGTCAAGAACAAGACAGTTAACAGATATGGTATGTGATAAACTTCTGACGACAGTGGAAGTCAAGTGCTTACTGGGAGAACATATATACCTAAAGATATATATGGTGAGCAATGGTCTTAGGGGCTTCATCCCTCCCTAAGACCCCCCGTAATGAAAACCATTATTCAGATTATTATTAGGTATAAGTCTCCGCTTATATCTGTCATGACAGGTTAGAAAATGAATTAAACAAGCGATTCTCAAACAACTCTGGCAACATACTGAAGGCTTCAACACTGAATCAAGATGCTTCATTTCTAGAGAAATCCTGTATTCTGGAGATGGCATTTAACTATGGTATCAAAGAGGATAATTTAGGTGTTGAGCTTCAAGTGAGACGACGTCTTCTTGAGAGGAAAACAACAGCAGTCATACTCTAACTTCTCCACTTGAATCTGCTATGTTCAAACCATACAGTGATGCTGTATAAGCTTATGTGCAGCAGTGTGACCTTGCCAGTTAATTCTACAGCATTTGAACGTAGTTTTTCTTCCTGCATGTGATCAAACATACCTGAGGGGCAACAGGAGTGACTGAAGTGCATTTTTATAAATCTGTAGAGCCAAGAGATTGAAAGTTGAAAGTATCATTGATATTTGCTTCCAACCATAACAGAAAAATCACACTTTCTATAACTTTTCAGTTATCCTCAACCTCTCATTGAAATCGGTAATCATTTTATCATTTATATAAACGTGAAAATAAAAGAAACTTTAGAAAACTGCAAGTTTTATTGATCTGTAATATATACTCTAAGTAAAAACTGTGTGCTTACTTTTCAAATGGCGTCTCTCCTAGCTTCCCTTTCCCTTTCCAATCAGATAGCCACCCCTAATCCCCCCTATCCCATACATAAATTCTGGAACCTCCCTGGCAATGGGTTAATTATCCAGAAGTATGACTTGAAGATCATACAGGACGAAGCTGATGTAATAATTCCTCACCAAGAGATAACAATAACAACTCTCGGATGCCAGAGTAAGATATCAGTGATGACACTGTCGTCTGTTTTGTTAGTGCATTACTATGTGAAGAGTCAGCCGACTAGTCAAGGATGTTCATCACTTAACATAGGTACCACAGTTGTAAAATATAGACATACATATAGACAGTTGCTGTCGGCTCATATCCACGCTAGGTAAAATTAAGGCTATAAAGGTTCTTAAAGCAGATAATGAGTTGAGTCTAGTCCACTGCTCAGCAGACATGAAAGAAGTTATTCACAGGTCAACAGCCTTCACTGCAGCTTGCTTCAGTCAAAAGTGCGAGGCTGGAGAAACAATGTCACATATCCGCTATAAAATCTGGCTCTAAAGGAAAGTATGGCAATGTGCAAGACTTCTGCCAGAACTTGTAACTTTACCTCCAACTACTGCGGCATTTAATAATAACGCCAAGAGGGTTCATTTTAAGGTATGCATATAAAGGGCAGCTGGATTAGGAACCTCCAAACCTAGATCCAGTGAACTTTGAGTGGAAGGACTAGGTTGACAGGATGTTCTGGTTGCAGCACCAGAGGTCCTTCATCTGATCCACTGCAGTTGCAGCAGTGATCACTCTTGCTTATCTCTAAGATGTGGAAGTGCAGCTTCTCATCTTTCTTACTCTGTTTTGGTTAGAGATAATAAATATTATCTTGGTGTGTTCTTCAAAGCTAGGTAGGTTTCTATTCACATTTCTGGATTTCGGAAGATGCACATCACTGTTGATGTCCATCTGGGATCCTCGATTTGTGAACTTTTGTCTCGAAAAAACAATCTCTTGACAGTTCTTTTCATTCTTTCTTGAGAAGGCATACATTACTGCGTAGATACACTAGTTGTTTAGTACTCTTGAATTTACTGAGTTTGGAAGTGATGTGTTTAATACGACCTATTGCAATTAATGTTATGCTAAAAATTCATCAATGGGTATTATGGGCCTCATTACGTGGATAACCTCTGTAGTTGTTGTTTTTTTGCGACCTTGCGCATATCTATGGCCGAACGTCAGCTGTAGGTGTCAATTGATGACGTGTCCACGAGGAAGGCCGAGAGTGGCTTCAAATTCTCTCCTGGAAATAAGGTGACTGCTCTTTTGCCTGGTCAAAAGCATCTACCCTGATCCTGGCTTATCACATTATCACAATACAGACGGAATATATCTAGTATTGCGGATATCCATTTTTTTTAGCCTAGTTTTTGACCGGACACTCTGGCTTTCCATTTAAGATGTCTCGAAGCCACCTTCATGCTCACCTGCAAATTCAGCATAAAACTGCAATCAAATAGAACATTCTTGACTATTCTTTAAGGAAATTTAATGAAGAACATGCTTCCCTCCACAGGGCCTCTGTTCCTGTATTTTTTTATTGACGGCTACACAAAGATGGCTTTCCAGTGTGTAACCATTGTGATGGTTTTCCTGACGCTACATATATTTTTAACGGCTGAATTAGCAGTCAAAAGCCCGCAAATTGGAAGCGAAAGTTGTACGACGTTTCGGTCTATTCTGAATCTTTATCAAGTAGCGTGCATTCTTTCAACCTTCAGTGTTTGGGATTTTAGAGTGGCTTATCTTAGGCGGTGTTGCTGCCCGGTTACTTTTTGTTGGGTCTCGGCACACGTTATGTTGGGAAATGAGCAAGCTCATGAGTTGGTTCTCCCGAACCGGTTTCAGGTCGAATCTCCTAGCGTCTTCCGGTCTTCTCTCCAGGGCACTGGTCAACAATCTGTGTTTCTTCGCCGAGGCGTTGGAGAAAGATCATAGACTTTAAAAACTCTGCACTATATCAAGGGAGGAAGGGGGGGGGAAGGTTGTAACCCGCGGCGGGCCTGCCTCGGTGTAAAGGAAATCGGACATGGCATTAGTGCTGTGAAGACAGGTATTATGCTCGTTTCGCGATTAGCGGACGGAGAATCAAGCCTTCGCCACTTGCTTGGTATTAACAATCCACATGACTTCAACACTTCACTGCAAGGCAGTTTAAGAAATTTCACATGTTGAAAATCGCATGTTTTTTAAAAACTATTTTTTTTTCCCCACAAACTGAACTTCTGGCTTACGCGCCCCCCTCAGATTAAAGCTCTCGCCCCCCTTTTCCTCCCAGGTTGAAATCCTGCCTACTCCACTGTTTTGAAGACTGGACAGGCACGCCTTAGAAGTGGCCCTGGTTGGTTGGTTGGTTAACGGGGTTTGAAACCTATTGACTACACTAGGGTCATTAAGGCTGCATCTAAACTTCTCGCCACGAAACAAGAATACATTAATCCCTAGAATAGCGATTAAACTCTCAGTATATTTAAACAGAGAGAAACACCTCTGTGTATGTATCCTGTGATAACAGGTAGGCTAATAGTTACCTTCTAGTCTAATGACTATCGTGGGGGGTTAAATGCTCCTCTGAACACAACTTAATGGCTGCTTGAATACCCATGTTAGTCTGAGCTCACACGTCTGCCGTGGCTGTGTTTGTTATGCTATGTTGTGTATGTTGACGTATGCTGTTTGTGTTAGCGAGACGTGTGTCGGAGTTTAGCTTGTGAGAGCAAAAAAAAGTGCGTGTATATTTTAGTGTTGGATATCGAAGCCACGCGGTGGTGTATAGTGCATGACGACACACTGACGGTGTATAGTGTATGACGACACAGTGACGGTGTATAGTGTATGACGACACACGACGTGACGGTGTATAGTGTATGACGACACAGTGACGGTGTATAGTGTATGACGACACAGTGACGGTGTATAGTGTATCGACTGACGGTGTATAGTGCTGACGACACAGTGACGGTGTATAGTGTATGACGACACAGTGACGGTGTATAGTGTATGACGACACAGTGACGGTGTATAGTGTATGACGACACAGTGACGGTGTATAGTGTATGACGACACAGTGACGGTGTATAGTGTATGACGACACAGTGACGGTGTATAGTGTATGACGACACAGTACGTGTATGACGACAACGGAAGTACATAGCGTGTCATATATATACACTTATGTAGTGTATCTTCCCTTTTATACAGCTGGTCCTTTGCGTGTGACGTCACGGTACCCGCTGACGTCAGAGGCTCAGCGCATGTGCACAGCCTCTCATAGGCACTCTTCCTCACTACGCTAGACCTACAGGCGAGACAGACGGGTGGCTGGACTCTCCTTCACTTACTGTAAATATACCGTAACCATCCAACAAGGAGTATCTTTGACCTCCTATATATCTCTCCCAAGACCCACGCGACAAGTGGTGAGCAGCGGTGTGCCGTAATTTTTATCGATTACGATGTTATAGAGAGATAGACTTCAAGCAAGCAAACAGCCTCCAGACCGACCACGTTAACAGCTCCTACATCAAAGAAGTCTACATATCTACAGTATCTCCTGGTCAGCTAAGTGCCTTACTTGTTAATTTTGCTAAAACCTACGAGGGGTTGACCGGGTTTGCAAATTCTGTACAGTAAGCCAGTGAGGGGAGAGTCCCATTCAAGCCAGTAAAGCCACCACCAGTTACGTCAGCCTAGGCTTAAGCCAGCTTCTACCTTGCTGTGCTAATTTGTCACAAGATTCCAAGCCAGTCAATCTGTGTGAAAATATTCTACTAAGCCAGCAAGCCACTCTGCTGTCTGAGAAGTAAGCCACGTGAGTCCACGCATTTATACCACCTTGTACTCCAGTGTATTGCTGTTCTGTGTACAATAATACCCCCGTGGTATTCCTGGGTTATTTAAGCCACCCTGGGTTAAGTTCATGTAAACGGCGTAAGCCACAGGCGCACGCGGGAAGCAGTGTGGGCTAACCCTACCAGCCACCACCCCCCCACCAACCACGCCAAGGCAGACGCCCTAACCACGTGCATCCACCCACACAAAGCATTAAGTGTGGATTATTTCACCCTTAACTGGGTCCTGCAAGCAGTTTATTGGCTACGAACCAGGTCGAGCGTCCTGAGTGTGTTTCTTCTGAACTGTTGTGCCAACTGTACTAAAGCCTCGGTTCGTAGCTCAACGTTTATGCACATTACTCCTAGATATCTGCGCGTGTGGATCACCATCCTCCACCATCCTCCACCAGCCTCCACCATCCTCCACCACCACGCTTCAGTCAAGTTTTACACCCTAGAGACATTTATTGTGTTGTTTTATTTTTCAGATAATCTATAGACAATTTCGTGTGTTGAGACAATTTCTGTGAGTTACATAAATTTTGAGTTATCCTAGGAAGTGTTCTGTGTTAAAGTAATTAATTGCATTAATTTTTGATTTCACTAGTATTGTCTCTTGTTAATTATTGCGTTATTATTTCTGTGAATTTCGTTGTGTTACTAAGTATGCAGTAAGTACAGTTTTGTTGAAGTTATGTTGTGTTCCAATATTCCATCAAGTAGTAATTTTTTTAAAAGATTTTAAATCTTTTCCCCAGCATTACCCATGTGTTGTTGAATTTTCTGTTTTGTTAATTATTGTGTTCCATCAAGTGTACTATCCCAGAGTTATTTTTTTATTATCTTACCCTTGTTTGTTAATGTTTTAATTGTGTAATTAATTAATTTTGCTTGCCCCAGTAACTATATATTGTTTTCTCCTCCAAGCAATTTTTAACATTTTACCAGTAATATTCCCTGCTAATTCTTATGTGTTGCAGTCAGTGTTATTTTTCCCTTGCACCTGCTATTGTTTTGTGTACTTGTTCTTTTTGTATAGTGCTAATGTGCCTTCATTTTGCAGATTAGACAAATAACTTACTGAAGATATTATTTTGCTACAATAATTACTTGTATATAGTCAACAAGAGCATGACTTTGTAGAGACAGTAAGTTAACTGTTCTGTGCCTTTGATGAGTATCTTCAGCTAATGTAAGTGTTAATACCATTTTATTGTCATTAATTTTTCATTTGTTTTCATGTGTTGTTGAACAAATTCACTCTTAGTTTGTCTAAAGTCAGTGTTTTTAGTAAATTGTTCAGTAACTGTTTCATTGAGTTACCTTGCTTTGCTTGCAATTAAGAGTAAGAGTGTTCAAACTATTTTATTTCTAATATCTTTGTGTTGTGTGAAAATAATTTACCCCAGTGTGAATTTTTTTCAATCAGTCATTCCTGAAATTGATTTTGTGTAAAGTAAATTCGCCAGTTGTCAGGGAAACGCCTTCCCCTGAACAAAATATTGATGGAAAAATTAATAAATAATAGTAAACCGAAGGATATTTATAATAAGATTTTTTCTGGATTTTAATATAAAATTAAATAAAAATAAAAAAGAAATATATCCGTTGTGGTTCAGGTCTGTTGGTGAGACAGGAGGTAATAACCGGAGAGGGGGAGAATAGATGATGGTTGTCTCTGTAGGTGGTATGTCTCCGGAGTAGATGGTGAATCTCCTGGGACCACGAGGTTGAAATACCACACTGTAGGTATCCAAAGGTAGATGAGATCTTCTGCAACACCCTCTAACGCACACAAGTTAGAAACTAGAGAGGAGTTGTTGAGGAATTCCCGTTAAGTCCAGGGAAAATCTTGCTCGTAAGTCATGCGTCTGTCCTGGAAAACCAGTCCAGCGGCAGAGCTGATTCGGAGAAGAGTGAAGGTGAAGTGACTTTCCACTTCCCAACCGACACCAGGTAAGAGTCATACTACCAGGAGTAGAAAGTAAAAACCCTCAGACAACCGGGAACAAGAGTTTAGCTCCAGCCCGCTAGATGGAATTGCTGGCTGTAACTCGTTAATAATGCTCCCGGCTGACTGAACAACCGTTACCTTATTTACAACTACTTTTCCTCACAATACCCCCTTCCAAAACTTATGGTCGGAGGCAATAAGTTAACACCAGAGGAAAAGTATTAGGTATGTGACCTCGGCTCCGCCAATCTGCAAAGTGGGTACGAGAGCACGAGATACCAAGCTTAAGATTTGTATGATATTGTGGCATAACATTCCTTCTCCACTGAGGAGTATATGTGCCATCAAATATTTCAGTGGCTTGTTTGGAAATTTTGAGACTTTTAGTTCCACCTTTTGAAAGTAAGGTAGACAAGCTGGACAGGCTTTACAGAATTTATAAATGTCGGAAGACATCCCCGGCCAGTAGTACAATTCTCTGATCGTGTCTAAGGTCCTCCGACGTGTAATATGGCCTGAGACTGTTTCTTCATGCGTACTTCTTATAATAGTCTTACGACAATCCCTGGGGATGACCAATAGACTTCTTCCAACATAGTTGGGATTGTCAGAGGTTATTATAGTCCTGTATAAAAGATTACCCTTGAACTCAAATTTGTAAGTAAGGTTATTTCTTTTAAATATGTTGCCATTTAATGCTAGCATTCGAGTTTTCTCTAGGGAAGGACAAGTCTTCTGGAGACCTTTCAAATCTAGGTGGGACAGCTCAATAGGTTTTCCTTTGGAAAGTACTAAAGGATGGTTTGGTTTTACCTTAGATTGAGCTCTGGTAAGGACGTTAACCAAGTCCAGTTGTGTGGAAGATTCAGTCACCTGTGGTATTTCCTCAGTTTCAGTGCAGTTTGGTTTTGATGACTGCTTCTCTAAGGTTTTTCCAGGAGCTTCACGAGTATCTGAACTCTGATTTGAGTTATCCTGATTAATCACTTCTGGAGATTCTAGGGAAGAAACAGAAGTATAATGTTTATCTTTTCGGAATCATTTGAAAACCTTACACAGTCTAATTCAGATGGGAAGGTCGCCCTTCTATGTTCCCAACCAAAACAGAACAAGAAGTTATTGGGGCCACCACTGCTTCTACCCAACCAGTAAACCATTTGCAGTTAATGAAACATCTGAGAGTAGGAAACTCATCACTTCTTCCTAAGTAGTCAGTTAATTTAGTACTTTTATACCGGGTTGAATCTAAGTTAGGAAAGAGTTTACTCGAAATAACGATGCAAGAACACCCAGTATCTCTAAGAATGGTGGATACCTTCATGCCATTAACAGTACCTTCACTAAAAGGTGCTTTAATATTAGCTTCGGTGAAACATGTTCCAATATTCTCACTTTTTTTCTTGGGACAGTCTGGACGTCTGTGTCCCAATTCGTTACAGTTATAACATTTTAATGGAAATTTCTCAGAGGAAAAGGGTTTGGATAACTCAGATTGTTTAGGCTCAACAGATGTATATCTACTACGCTCCTTGGGGTAGTTATTATGAGCGCAGGCATATATATCTGCAACGTGTGCCATTTCAGAAGCTGTGTGAACGTCACGTTCCTTAATAAAGATCCGCAAGTCAGAGTTAACAGAAGAGAGAAATTGGTCTCTTACCATCAGGTCGCGTAATGAATCAAAGTCATGATCAACTTCGGCACTATCAATCCAACAATCAAACAATCTGAAAAGTGTTGTCAGATACTGCATATAATTCTGATTGGGGGATATTTTAGTGTGCCGAAACTCAGACCTGTAATGGTGGGTGGTCTTCTTGAAAGCGTGTAAGATAGCTTTCTTAAGTAGAGGATAATCAGTGATTACGTCAGCTGGTAAGGTGGAATATACGTTTAAAGCTGTACCTGATAGAAGTAATCCAAGCCTTGTAGCCCAAGAATCTGAGGGCCACTCACAGAGTGTGGCAGTGTTCTCGAATCTGGTGATATATGCCGCGATGTCATCCTGCTCTGTGAAAGGTGGAATTTGAGGCATCCTAATATTAGATTCGTGGGTAGGGTATTCTAGTACCCCTTCATCTATTTTATGCTTAGATAGCTCTACCTTCTTGGCTTCCAATTCCAGCCTTAACTGTTCTAACTCCCTCTGCTTTGACTTTTCTTCAATCTCCTTCATCCTGAAGGCTACTTCCCTTGCCTGAACTCTGTCTTCTCTAGCAACCCTCTCCTGTTCTCGTTTGTCCTCACGAGCAATCCTTTCATTTTCTCGTGCTATTCTTTCCTGTTCCTTTTTCTCTTCTCGAGCTAGTCTTTCCTGTTCCTTTTTCTCTTCTATAGCTAGTCTTTTCTCTTCTATAGCTAGTCTTTTCTCTTCTCGAGCTAGTCTTTCCTGTTCCTCCTGTTTAGCTAGAGCTAGTCTTTCTTGTTCCTCCTGTTTAGCTAGAGCTAATCTTTCTTGTTCCTTTTTCTCTTCTATAGCCATTTTAGCAGTAATATAACTATCAAGAGACTGGCCTGTAAATCCCATGTCTTTTCCAGCCCTTAACCAGAAATCTAACGAATCCATAGTAAGAAAATATAATACAAACCAAACAAGTTGATCTTAAATTAACAACTGAAACTACTGTTTCAAAAGAGGGACCTCGTCCGCACACTTTCTAAACCTTCCCAAAGAAGAAAATGAAATAATATTTTCACTTGGAAGCAAATCTAGTGGGCTCAAAAGCCTTCACTAAGATAAATGAACACGGTTCACCCAGGAGGGGTTATTATGGAAGTTCCTCAGGTCCAACAATAATGAGTAAACTTCTAAACCCAACCCAAGAACCAAACAACTGTAAGTCAAAGACTACCAGTAATGACTTGACACCTTAACGAACTCACCCTTTTCAACCTTAAATGTAATACTCACGACCAGGTGAACCATCAGAAGTTGTATCCAGAGTCCAGTATCCTGGCAAGGTCGCCATTGTCAGGGAAACGCCTTCCCCTGAACAAAATATTGATGGAAAAATTAATAAATAATAGTAAACCGAAGGATATTTATAATAAGATGGTTTTTTCTGGATTTTAATATAAAATTAAATAGAAATAAAAAAGAAATATATCCGTTGTGGTTCAGGTCTGTTGGTGAGACAGGAGGTAATAACCGGAGAGGGGGAGAATAGATGATGGTTGTCTCTGTAGGTGGTATGTCTCCGGAGTAGATGGTGAATCTCCTGGGACCACGAGGTTGAAATACCACACTGTAGGTATCCAAAGGTAGATGAGATCTTCTGCAACACCCTCTAACTAGAGAGGAGTTGTTGAGGAATTCCCGTAAAGTCCAGGGAAAATCTTGCTCGTAAGTCAGGCGTCTGTCCTGGAGAACCAGTCCAGCGGCAGAGCTGATTCGGAGAAGAGTGAAGGTGAAGTGACTTTCCACTTCCCAACCGACACCAGGTAAGAGTCATACTACCAGGAGTAGAAAGTAAAAACCCTCAGACAACCGGGAACAAGAGTTTAGCTCCAGCCCGCTAGATGGAATTGCTGGCTGTAACTCGTTAATAATTCTCCCGGCTGACTGAACAACCGTTACCTTATTTACAACTACTTTTCCCTCACACCAGTATTCACCTTGTTTTATCAATTTTGTTGTGTTTAATTGCTCTAGTAACTTGTCATTTCCTAAGAGTAATAAGTAATTATTCCAGTGAACTTCTAGTGATACAAGCAGTAAAGTTACTTTCATTTTTTGCCAGTGAACAATTCTATCGATTTGTTTTATCAGATTGTTGCTAGTGCCATAAGCATTATTGAATTCTTTTAATTAATTGTGTATTTAATTCTTCTTATTGTGTTGCAATTTTGTTGATATTTAAAGAAAAGAAAACTCATTTTGCTGTTCAAGTTAAAGCTAGATTGTTTTATCTTAGTGTATTGAATATTCTTGCCAAGTCAATTTCCAGTGAGTTATCTTTTCTTTAGTGTTATTGTGCTATTATCCATGTTACTCATGCAGAATAGTTAATAATTACTATCAGTTAAGCTATATTGTGCTATATACTTGTGTAAATTTCTGCTTTCAATTCGATTCTCGTTTAATTGCTCAGTTATGTCTCAAGTAAAGTTAAGTAGTAATGTGTTTGCTGCCAGTCGAGGAATTGAAGTTCTAGTAACCATGTGCGATAATACTGTGTGTATTGCCATTCAGCGCCATAATGATAATGAGTCAGTAAACAGCCCTCATAGTCCCTTAATGACTGAAAGACAGTCTCTAGCCTTTGAACAATGTGTTTGTTCTTCCAGCTTGTATCAGAGAATTGCCAGAGTGATGCGGAATGTGAAGTTCAGATTAGTTCTTGTAGAAAGTATGTGTTTCACTTATTAACGTAGCCGAGCGATCAAGGCACTAGTATTACTGTCACTCCTGTCTGGAATTCAGCCCTACAATATCTTGCATGCAAGATAGCGTTCAGATGCCTAGGGTACCGGAGGTATCCCGGACCGCCTTGAGTACTGAGTCTATCCTTGCAATGTTGCTAGTTCAAGTAGTAGTTCCTCTCCAGGGGAAGCTTTGTTGAAGAAAGACTATTTGAATGAGTTATAGCATCTCTCGCTGATGCAAAAGCAATTGCAGAAAGCCGTTTCTGTTGCTAGTGTACTCACTAGAGTGCCAGTTGTTGTCCCTCGTGTTCCAGATAGTGTTCCTTCCAGTTGACAGTAAGCCTTTGCAGAGTAAAGTGTCGTGTGTCGAGTAATTCTTACCTGCAGTAAGAGATAGTGAGAACCGTTCTCCTTTGCTCATACTTTGTGTCATTGAGCTAACTATTTCAACCGGGGAGGATCCATCAACTCCACCGAGCCTGTTTATTCCTCCAGTAGGAAAGTGATTATAAGTTAATCAAAACCGAGTTGTTCATTCCTCCAGTAGGAAAGTGATCATAAGTTGTGAGCTAAAGATAGAAAATTAGAAAATCCAGTTTAGAACCGAATTATTGACTGTGTGTTTTGTTATTAGATTTCCAGTATCTAGCAAGATTGTTGTGTGTTCAAGTCTCTCTGAGTTCTGAGTTTTAACAGTATAACCCGTGTTAGCCGAGTTTATCTTTCCTGTTAAAACTTCTTCCCTGTAAATATTTATTCTTTCTCAGAAGCCGAAGAGTACATGAATACATATCGATTGATCGATCAAATTTGCAATTGTTTTATATATAATCCATTATTTCTAGATCCATTAAATTTCTCTTATGTACCATTAACTCAAGAAGTGCGAGAGTAAGATTAATCTTGATAAGTTCAAAGTTATAATGTGTTTGCTATTGTATAGATTCATCCAGTACCACCTGTCTGTTCAGTCTATAGAGTTGTATAGTATGCCGAGACGTCATACGATAACATGGCCGAGCTGTCGTGTCAGTATCATATATACACTTGTGTAGTGTATCTTCCCTTTTATACAGCTGGTCCCTTTGCGTGTGACGTCACGGTACCCGCTGACGTCAGAGGCTCAGCGCATGTGCACAGCCTCTCATAGGCACTCTTCCTCACTACGCTAGACCTACAGGCGAGACAGACGGGTGGCTGGACTCTCCTTCACTTACTGTAAATATACCGTAACCATCCAACAAGGAGTATCTTTGACCTCCTATATATCTCTCCCAAGACCCACGCGACAGACGGTGTATAGTGTATGACGACACAGTGACGGTGTATAGTGTATGACGACACAGTGACGGTGTATAGTGTATGACGACACAGTGACGGTGTATAGTGTATGACGACACAGCGACGGTGTATAGTGTATGACGACACAGTGACGGTGTATAGTGTATGACGGCACAGTGACGGTGTATAGTGTATGACGACACAGTGACGGTGTATAGTGTATGACGACACAGTGACGGTGTATAGTGTATGACGGCACAGTGACGGTGTATAGTGTATGACGGCACAGTGACGGTGTATAGTGTATGACGACACAGTGACGGTGTATAGTGTATGACACAGTGACGGTGTATAGTGTATGACGGCACAGTGACGGTGTATAGTGTATGACGACACAGTGACGGTGTATAGTGTATGACGACACAGTGACGGTGTATAGTGTATGACGACACAGTGACGGTGTATAGTGTATGACGACACAGTGACGGTGTATAGTGTATGACGACACAGTGACGGTGTATAGTGTATGACGACACAGTGACGGTGTATAGTGTATGACGACACAGTGACGGTGTATAGTGTATGACGACACAGTGACGGTGTATAGTGTATGACGACACAGTGACGGTGTATAGTGTATGACGACACAGTGACGGTGTATAGTGTATGACGACACAGTGACGGTGTATAGTGTATGGACGACACAGTGACGGTGTATAGTGTATGACGGCACAGTGACGGTGTATAGTGTATGACGACACAGTGACGGTGTATAGTGTATGACACAGTGACGGTGTATAGTGTATGACGGCACAGTGACGGTGTATAGTGTATGACGGCACAGTGACGGTGTATAGTGTATGACGACACAGTGACGGTGTATAGTGTATGACACAGTGACGGTGTATAGTGTATGACGGCACAGTGACGGTGTATAGTGTATGACGACACAGTGACGGTGTATAGTGTATGACGACACAGTGACGGTGTATAGTGTATGACGACACAGTGACGGTGTATAGTGTATGACGACACAGTGACGGTGTATAGTGTATGACGGCACAGTGACGGTGTATAGTGTATGACTACACAGTGACGGTGTATAGTGTATGACGACACAGTGACGGTGTATAGTGTATGACGACACAGTGACGGTGTATAGTGTATGACGACACAGTGACGGTGTATAGTGTATGACGACACAGTGACGGTGTATAGTGTATGACGACACAGTGACGGTGTATAGTGTATGACGACACAGTGACGGTGTATAGTGTATGACGACACAGTGACGGTGTATAGTGTATGACGACACAGTGACGGTGTATAGTGTATGACGGCACAGTGACGGTGTATAGTGTATGACGGCACAGTGACGGTGTATAGTGTATGACGACACAGTGACGGTGTATAGTGTATGACGGCACAGTGACGGTGTATAGTGTATGACGACACAGTGACGGTGTATAGTGTATGACGACACAGTGACGGTTTATAGTGTATGACGACACAGTGACGGTGTATAGTGTATGACGACACAGTGACGGTGTATAGTGTATGACGACACAGTGACGGTGTATAGTGTATGACGACACAGTGACGGTGTATAGTGTATGACGACACAGTGACGGTGTATAGTGTATGACACAGTGACGGTGTATAGTGTATGACGACACAGTGACGGTGTATAGTGTATGACACAGTGACGGTGTATAGTGTATGACGGCTGTGTTCTATCAGTGATCCATTACTGAATGAACACGATAAATATTTCGATACTTAAGGTAGACTGACCTGATAAGCAGGAAAACTGTGTGTGTCTGTGTATACTCACTAGTTGTGGTTGCAGGGGTCGAGTCACAGCTCCTGGCCCCGCCTCTTCACTGGTTGCTACTAGGTAACTCTGCCTCCTCCATGAGCTTTATCATACCTCTTCTTAAAGCTATGTATGGATCCTGCCTCCACTACATCACTTTCCTGACAACTCTGTGTCTGAAGAAATACTTCCTAACATTCCTGTGATTCATCTGAGTCTTCAACTTCCAATTGTGACCCCTTGTTACTGTGTCCCATCTCTGGAACATCCTGTCTCTGTCCACCTTGACGATTCATCTCAGTATTTTATATGTCTTTATCATATCATCCCTGTGTGTGTGTGTGAGAGAGAGAGAGAGAGAGAGAGAGAGAGAGAGAGAGAGAGAGAGAGATATTTACCCAGTAATCACTTACCTTATAAGGCCAGACCTGCATGGTTTTGTCGATATCACTGTCGTTGTTTATGTAACGTTGTTGAGATTGTGGGCTCCACCACCCCCTCTCTCCCCCCCTCCCTTCCACTGCAGTTTTCACTTACACATAACATCTTATTTTCCCCATTTCCTTTTCATTTCTTTTCTTCGAGTTATCTGTTGTTGGGTGACCTGAAAAAAGGAAACACTTTCACCGTCATTCATTCAATCACTGTCTTCATAAAGTCGTGCTGATATCACACTTCAGATGTCCTATCGGACAACAACATAGCTAATCCCCCCCTTCCCCACCTTCAGAGTCCAGGCACAGTACCTCCCACCTCCTGGACTCAAGTCCGGCTAACCGGTTTCCCGAGTCCCATCATGAATGTTACCTTGCTCACACTCTAAAAGCACATCAGGACATGAAAACCACTTGCCTCTGCTCACTCCGATCTAGCATGTTCACTCAAGTCTGTTGGATGTTCAAGCCCATAGCACTCAAAGCCTTCTCTATCCCCTCCCTCCAACCCTTCTTGGGACGACTCTTTCCCTTACTTCTTTATCCATATCATCACTATCATTGCTGTTAACTATTATATTCATCGACAAGCTCTAAACCCTTAAGGGTCATACAGTTTTTTTCGTTCATGTTTTCCCCCTCACCCGGACTTCCTGATTTTTGCGTATCTTTTAAGTTCGTATTCTTTATTGAATTCTTGGGTGTTTATGCTATTTCAGTTTTGTAACAGTGAGAGAGAGAGAGAGAGAGAGAGAGGAGGAGAGAGAGAGAGAGAGAGAGAGAGAGAGAGAGAGAGAGAGAGAGAGAGAGAGAGAGAGAGAGAGAGAGAGAGAGAGAGAGAGAGAGAGAGAGAGAGAGAGAGAGAGAGAGAGAGAGAGAGAGAGAGAGAGAGAGAGAGAGAGAGAGAGAGAGAGAGAGAGAGAGAGAGGGGAAGAGAAGAGAGAGAGAGAGAGAGAGAGAGAGAGAGGAGAGAGAGAGAGAGAGAGAGAGAGAGAGAGAGAGAGAGAGAGAGAGAGAGAGAGAGAGAGAGAGAGAGAGAGAGAGAGAGAGAGAGAGAGAGAGAGAGAGAGAGAGAGAGAGAGAGAGAGAGAGAGAGAGAGAGAGAGAGAGAGAGAGAGAGAGAGAGAGAGAGAGAGAGAGAGAGAGAGAGAGAGAGAGAGAGAGAGAGAGAGAGAGAGAGAGAGAGAATGCGTCTTCATACATAACTGGTGTAGTTATTAAACAAAGGCTCGACGCTTCTCCTTTTTACGAGCTGAGGGAGAGACTTGAAAAATACTTTTGCAATAAAAACACGAGAAAAGTTACAAGTGTGAGGCAGAGTGTTTGTCAGCGTAGGGGAGCCATGTCGGAGGCCGACGATGACACTCAGGTTATGGTGTTGTAAATGACAGTGTGGCGTTTGTGAAACCTTACCCCCTCAAGGGAGGTTCCTTGACGCTGGTGAGGGGGCTCTTGATCTAGGGAATTGGATCTGTGCTCCAGTTTCCTGAATTGAGCCTGAATACCTTCCACCTACCCCCTCCCTCCATATGCGCTGTATAATCCTACGGGTTTAGCGCTCCCCCGTGATTATAATAATGTGACACCTTATATTGCGTCGCTGGTTTCATTGAAATATCCTGTGCAAATGTGTTCCAGGCCTCACCGAGACATCTTGTACAATATCCCCAGAGATCCTTCAGATACTGGTTCCCAGTTTAAGGAAGTGGGGGAAAAAACACGATTGCAAACCGCAGTACGAAGGATTACTATAGAATACTGAAAGAAAAAAAATCCCCCAAACTGACGGCTGGTTTGTGCTGCTCAAGATGGTTGAAGGAGGAAACAGTAAAACCACTTAGCTTGTACAGACCAACACACGGTAGAGGACTGGCACCTTCACCACTGTAAGATGAATATTGGTAGAGGACTGGCACCTTCACCACTGTAAGATGAATATTGGTAGAGGACTGGCACCTCCAGAAAGCTATGGTGGATAATGGAGGGGAACTTGGACCTTCACCATTGCCACTTTCGTCTCTATATTCATTGTTATACTATATAAATTAGTCTACATAACTGTTTCATATCTGCTACCAAACTTTCAACAGTGTGGCAGTTATACTCCTGCAGTTCATCTCAGTTTATCATGCATCTCTTGTTCAAGCACACGACCATTCATCCTTCTATTTTGTCTTTGGTGATTCATATCCTAGTCATAAATTGATCTTGCGCAACCTTCCCACACTTCACAGCTGTACAAGATGAGAATATCATCAACTGTTTGGGTTCACCAAGACTAAACAATAACCGATATAAAATATGAGGCTCTCCGTAACACAACGCATTTCAAAGACATTCTCACATCTTTTTTTAAACTGCCATTCGAGAAACAGCAGTGTACCTTTACACTGCAATAGAAGAAAATCGTGACTGAAATATGCAAGCGGCGACTGCAAACAATGTAAGTGGTGAAGTGGACTTCTCAGTTCGCAGATAAGGGATTCCAGTAGCTTTCACTTTGCTTAACATTCCTTGCTCCGACAAGCACCTTGGTCGTGCATACAGCCAGGTCGTACTTGTATCTACAGTAACTCAAACTGTAAAGTTCTCCCGGCCACTAAGTAAATAACTCCTTATGGCTCGGACACTGTCATTACGTTAGTCGGGTTAATATCACCTCTACGTTCTCCTTCTCATGATTTATCCTACACTCGTATTTATAAGTGCAGTTATAACGAATAAATGATAGTAAAAGCTATTAATACATTGGGAAAACATCGGAATATATTCATAATGCGTAAGTGTTAAAATTCCTCCAGTGAACTTGAGTTCCTGGTTGTAACATTACATTTATGGGGATGCTCTAAACCCCAAGAGGTCATACCGTGAATGGCAGGTAATCAGGCAGTTAGAATTTTTTTTTTTTTTTGGGGGGGAAAGGGGAGGGGGGAGAGCGATAGAATTTTAAGGTTGACTTTCACAAACTTGTGACACCTTTATACTGTCATTAATACAGGTCTATAAAAGCTTTTCCATTTTGTATAATTGCCTTAAAAACGAATAGAAAGTGCTCATATGCAAGTTAGGTGAATAGTTGGCTAATTGGGGTTAAAGACTATCTACAAGAGGGTCACTAAGGCTGCATGTCACCTCTTCAACTAAAAATGTTTTAATTCCAAACAAGGGAGTATAGGGATTAAAGTAAACTAAGTATATATGAACTGAAACATGTGTCCCTCCACTTGTTCTCAGTGGAGACACAAGAAAGATATTCTCAGAATATATACAGATTAGAATACATATATACAAATATTTGTACTGTTTCACAATTTTAGGTTTTATTACTTTAAGTGCCGTTACGTTAGGTTACACACACACACACACACATATATATGTCGTGCCGATTAGGTAAAACTTGCGATTTTGGCTTAAATAGCAACGCTCATCTTGCCATATAAGACAAGCGAAAATTTGTGTATGCAATAATTTCGCAAAAATCATTCTGAACCTAACGAAAAAAATAAATTTCATTGTGTTTGTTTATTATTAAATTATTGGAAAAGTATCTAAAATATATTTAGTTAGGTTAGGCTAAATTAAATTGCGCTTGTTATAATAAGGTTAGGTAAGTTTTCTAAGATTCTTTTGGTTCAAAATTAAAAAAAATTACATCAACATAAATGAAAAACATGTCTTAAACGTATAAAAGAAAATTTTAGAAAGGACTTAATTTTAGATGAGTTCTTGCTAATTGACTAGTTTTACCTATTAGGCACGACATATATACCGAATAAGTAAAACTTGAGATTTTGGATTATATAGCGAGCGAAAATTTGTCTATGGAATAATTTCGCAAAAATCATTCTGAACCTAACGAAAAATATACTTTATTGTAAACTTGTATAAAATATATTTAGTTGGATTAGGCTAAATTAAATTGCGCTTGTTATAAGGTTAGTTAAGTTTCCTAAGGTTCTTTTGGTACAAAATTATTAATTTTTATATTAACATAAATTAAAAAAAATATATCTTTAAATGTATAAGAGAAAATTTTAGAAAGGACTTAATTTTAAATGAGTTCTTGCTAATTGACCAGTTTTACCTAATCGGCACGATATATATATATATATATATATATATATATATATATATATATATATATATGTATGTATGTATGTATACATGCATACATACACACACACACACACACACACGCACACAGACCCAGTAGCGGCCAGTGAAGAGGCGGGGCCAGGAGCTATGACTCGACCCCTGCAACCACAACTAGGTGAGAACTAGGTGAGTACACTGCATTTTCTTGGACTGTAAGAAGGCGTTTGACACAGTTCCACACAAGAGATTAGTGCAAAAGCTGGAGGACCAGGCAGGGATAACAGGGAAGGCACTACAATGGATCAGGGAATACCTGTTAGGAAGACAACAGCGAGTCATGGTACGTGGCGAGGTGTCGGAGTGGGCGCCCGTAACGAGCGGGGTGCCACAGGGATCAGTCCTAGGACCTGTGCTGTTTCTGGTATTTGTGAACGACATGACGGAAGGAATAGACTCCGAAGTGTCCCTGTTTGCAGATGATGTGAAGTTGATGAGAAAAATTCAATCGGACGAGGACCAGGCAGAACTACAGAGGAATCTGGATAGGCTGCAGGCCTCGTCCAGCAACTGGCTCCTGGAGTTCAACCCTACCAAGTGCAAAGTCATGAAGATTGGGGAAGGGCAAAGAAGACCACAGACTGAGTACAGTCTAGGGGGCCAGAGCCTACAAACCTCACTCAAAGAAAAGGATCTTAGTGTGAGTATAACACCAGGCACATCTCCTGAGGCGCACATCAACCAAATAACTGCTGCAGCATACGGGCGCCTGGCAAACCTAAGAACAGCATTCCGATATCTAAATAAGGAGTCATTTCAAGACCCTGTACACTGTGTACGTTAGGTCCATATTTGGAATATGCAGCACCAGTTTGGAACCCTCACCTTGCCAAGAATGTAAGGAAACTAGAGAAAGTGCAAAGGTTTGCAACAAGATTAGTCCCGGAGATAAGGGGTATGTCCTACGAGGAGAGATTAAGGAAAAACGACTTGACACTGAAAGACAAGAGAGATAGGGATGATATGATAACGACATATAAAATACTGAGAGGTATAGACAAGGTGGACAGAGACAGGATGTTCCAGAGATGGGACACAGCAACAAGGGGTCACAGTTGGAAGTTGAAGACTCAGATGAACCACAGGGATGTTAGGAAGTATTCAGTCACAGAGTTGTTAGGAAGTGTAATAGCCTGGGTAGTGATGTAGTGGAGGCAGGATCCATACATAGCTTTAAGAAGAGGTATGATAAAGCTCACGGAACGGGAAGTGTGACCGGGTAGCTGCCAGTTGAAGAGGCGGAGCCAGGAGCTGTGACTTGACCCCCGCAACCACAACTAGGTGAGTACACACACACACATACACGCACACACGCACACACACACACACACACACACACACACACACACACACACACACACACACACACGAGGCATCTTGTATTGCTTGTTCTCGAGCACATTTAAGAATACTTTAATCCCTTAACTAGGCATTAAAACAAACTGCCATTGTATATATTCTGAGAGATATACATGACTGTGTGTGTATTCAGTGTGTTGTAACTGCCTTCGTGGACTTGAGAACAGTTTTATCAGCATTGCTTTACACTATGTTCGGAGAGTTGAACTATGTAAGTAGTTTTGGATCACTAAAAAGACTTTCCATCCCACGTGATGTAGTTAAAAATAGTTATGAATATTTTTTGTATTTTTTTGTTTGCACCTAAACCTTGTATCCTAATCTTTGCTCAAATTTACGGGACTAAAGCTAGCTTAAATTTATCTACCCCATAAAGAAATTGCGTATTTATATATATATGTTTTAATTGGAGGAAAGGAGGGGGGGCTGATCATGTTAGCCACCATTTTTTTTGGGGGGGGAGGGGTTACGGAGCACCAGTGTGGAGCACCAGTGTGGAGCACTCGCCGAGACAAACACAAAGAAGCCATAGATAATTCACATATTTGCCACCAGACTTGTGCTGGAGGTAAGAACGAGGCTTGTGACGGAAGGTTATGTAACGAGGATGGGCACCAACACTGGAGGAACCAGAGATTCAATGAAATATGATCACTGTGTTTAAAAGGATTAAGACCCACGACAGATGAATTCTTTTGCTTTATTCCCAACAGACGAAATAACCCACCAAAAGTACTCCCGAGAGTAGATCATCGAGGTTTACAAGTCTGCAGGATTTTTTCCCTAACAAAATATATTAGAGATTTCTCCAGTGTCTCGGAACCAAGGACAGGGTGACACGGGAGGGACCATGATGATGAGGGACGAACGAAGCTAACCAGGACGAGGGGAATCAGGGACTAGAACGAAAAAATAGATTCAGAGGCCACGAACTGACATGAACTATCGCGCGCGAAATATTTGTTATGCAAAACAATAATATTTTTCTAGGCTCATCCTTGAACTTGTGTATTTTCTGTACGGTAATTTATACTAGTCTTCTTTCTACTAATTATGCTGTGATAAAATAAATTACCCCTAAGTACTTAGTATAACTATAAACAAGGTTCAAAGATGAAATTATATTTTATATTGTAAGCGCTTCTCCAAATACTTAATTTCTCCTGATATTATAAAGTCATGTTTCCCTTGTGTATATAAAAGTCTCCATATCTTTATAATAATTACATAAAACATCCGATGCAACATCCGATGCAACACAAGTGCAACGTTTTGCCCTCCACAAGAGTTGCATCTGTGTTCTTTTACCTAACATCAACAAACTTGCAGCTGTGGGTCACTCTTAAGAGACTGCTCTATCTAGAGAGAAACGGCCTATCCAAATACGAAATTAATAAACGTTTACTAGGTACAAGGTGATCTGGAGCAGCATCTCGTATCACACTTGCCTTGAGTCTGAGCCTTTCTATGAGTTGTTTGTGCTCCTTCTCTGTGTCAAGATGAGTGATGCTGTGCAACATACGAGTACAAATACATATTTTGATGTTCCTCGAGGGACTGTACACATTCCTCGTGGGGTTATATATCTTGTATATCTTCCCAGGGGGAGTAAAATTGTATATTTGAACTTCATTCGGACAATAGCATCACGTGTTTTTAAGTACGAAATGGACTGTATTTTCAAATGATTTTGATAAAACTTAGGTTTCTCCATTGGTTCTCGTGAACATTATAGACAGTTCCGACTGCAGCTTCTCGACAAATGTCCAAAATCTGAATTTCCTAATTTTCCATTCTACTTTGTCTTTTTTTTTTACAGATGCCGCCTTGAAGTTCTTACTACACGTATTTAACGTGAATCGCTAAATACCCATGGGTCATTTACCTCAGGGAGCAGTGGAGGCTCGATACTGCGTCAGTTAACCACTGCTCCAGTCTATGTCCAGCTAGACCAGGGGAGCTTTCCCTCATCCACCTGGATGAGGTTGTCGCCATACATCCAGAATAGCAAGAGATGGGAGGGAAAGAGGGGAAAAGGGAGAATGCCAGGGAAGATCCCTCACTCCCAAGCCACGGAGACTTAATTGGGCGAGCATGAAGTTCCTTGTTCTCTGACAGTCGTGATCATATCTCGGGTATTCAGTCCCTAACTAGCTTCGCTAACTGTCCCTCGATCTCTCTCTTTCGCTGCCTCAATGGAGCTCAGTTACCCCCGGCAGACCAGAGACTCAGTCGGGTTCATTAGTCAGTGTCACGCTGTGACCGCCGCTACAAACTCTCGCACAAGGCGCACCCATTAGTGAAATAACGCACGGTGAAAGTACCATCATATATAAGTGTAA